>QQSS02192081.1:0-26607 GCA_003687565.2 Craspedacusta sowerbii
ACCTACCTACCTACCTACCTACCTACCTACCTACCTACCTACCTACCTACCTACCTACCTACCTACCTACCTACCCATCTATCTATCTCTATGAAGAAAACAATCATTCATATACATGCCAATGCTTACATATGAAGCAGATTTATAGACCGTCAATTGAGCAGACTTGGAAACCGTAGGTTACTCCGGATCGTGCATTAAAATAAATGCTGCAGATCTACCTAGAGGAGGGCAATGAAGACATTCAATCCAGTAACATAGCCAGTAACATTTAAAAAAAAAAAAATTCTGTCAATAATCCAGCATCGCTTTATATAAATACAGCAACTTCCTATCGCTTCCGTAGGCAAGACAGGAACAACATATACTTGCATTATTAGATGAAGGGTACCTTCATGGACAAGAAACGCGATTATGTTTAGAACACTGGACCGAAAAATCACAGGTCTCATCGGAGCCATAAAGAAGCGGCTTGGCTTGACGTCACCAGCTGGTAAATTTTTCACCATACAGGGCGCGAGCAGCTTAATGGCCTCAGGACCCGCAGATTTTCTAAAGGTTGAACGCGGGAAGTCGTATTCTGTGATCCCGACACTCACCTCTACGCGGTGGTGCGCATCGAAGAAGCCATTTCGAATCCGCGCAAATACGTGGCAAAATCCAGAAGACGCAAAGACAAGTGAAAGCCAACAATTCAAAAACCGCACACGCAGTACAGAGTTAAATGCCTCTTTTTCAAGGCACGAGCATGGTATTAAAACAGAACAACAACAAAAAACCAGCGTGCCATCTTCCTGGATGGGGAAAAAAACAGCTATCTTTGTTGCATCAAGGGGGCCAGGAGAAAAACCACCTATCGGCCATGAGATACTAGCGACTATCAGCTACGCCCGCATGAATTAATTAAGCACTTTGAGCTCCTAGAATTATCCTGCTTTTACAGCGAGCAGCATGGTGCGATTCGTCGCGCCTCGAGAGCACAAAAAAAAAACACAGCTGTCCCAGGTGCTACTGGACGGCCTGCTAATACTTCAATGCGTTTTCTCGCTGACAGTTATGTTCCCGTCAAGCTTGCAGACGGGTGACACAAAGCCCGAATCCTTCAGATTTTCTTTCCTTCCAGGCTTTTCTCGAGTTTCCAAACACGCCTCCTAGACGAACCCTAAAAGGACAAAAATTAGAAGACAGTAGGTGACATTGGGGAGAGCTACAGCAACCAAGATCATAGAGACTTAAACGTAGGTCATTGACAACCTAATACCAATATGTCAGCCACACCGAATACTTACAAGATTAATAAGGCGTCTGGAATCTGTTCTCGTATCTACTTCCACGAGAAGGTTGGCGAGGGCGTGACTCCGCTCTGTATGGATATCTCATACTACCTCCAACATGTTCCTCCCTAACATTAACATGCGGAGGGCGCATCCGAACCACACCGGCTTGCTCCAAACCACGACTACGAGGATGGTCTCTGTACCGAGACTCCTTTAACTGAGGATATCCATAGGGTGGATCATGCTCCATGCGCCCCAGTGGATCACCCACTTCCTGTCGGAATTGATTGCCTGAACGCCTAGTATCCTGCCCTATCTGATGACCCTCCGAATAGGCTACAGCCGGAAAGACGCCGGAGGGCTTCCGCCTTTCCTCTGCATCGTGCCACTCTTCAAACTGCGTTCTATCACTACTTCCATATACGTGGACGGAGGAATCCCGCTCCCCTTGTGCAGGTCGCAACCCCATCCGAGCACCAAAACCACCACCGCGAGCGCCAGCGAGAGATTCGCCAACTGGAGTTCGATCTAGCAGAGGCTCAACAGGCACGTCATCTTCATAACCCCCGGCATGTGGAACCCGAGGGTCCCTGCGCTGCACGGCTTCTTCATGCTGGATCTGGCGCAATCCGGGGGCATTTGGCACACTTCTGGGAACTTGAGCAAACTGACCCAGCGCGTCAAAACTACCATCTACGTCACGACTATGAGATCGTCCACCCATCACCGTATGAGGAGAATGGCTTCCGCTGGCGAGCTGTCCATGGGCATACGAGGTAAGCGCGTCGCTTGGAATTTTCGTAGAAAAAGGCGCCACATAGCTGGTTCGCTCTCGCTCGCCTATGAAGCTGGGTAGAGTTGGATCCAATACTTTCTCCGGTACCACACTGTGTGACGCATTTGATGCGTGTCCGGACGCATCTGCGCTCTGCTCCCTTTGTCCAGGAAACCGACTACGACCAGGAAAAGAGGATCGGAGTTCATCCGGACCTACGTTTTCACCAAGTTCCACACGAGCATCTGCCATGCTTAGACCGGGAGTCAGAGTCAATGAGATGGGTATCTCATTCTGTAGCTGCTGCTTACTTCCTATGACGCTGGCTTGGTGCGCACCCCCTGCTCGTGGCATCCCCGGCTCCTCTGTAGATGGAACACGCGATCTCCAATCAACGTCCGCTCTATTGCCGGCGCCTAAAAACGGCCACTTGGTAGCTGGCAGCGAAGGTGCGGGTGCCTGCAATGGTAGGGGTGCTTGCTCTTGCTTTTGACTAGCATCGAGAGGCAGTCTCCGCAAAACCTCACTGTCTTCAGCGATATACACCTTGTCTGACTTCGGAATGCTAGCACTTCTGCGACCACCACTATCCTTACTGTCACTACGAACACTTCTGGGGTCGTGATTGCGACTGCCTCTATTCTGATCGTCCCTGACGGGAATTCGCTCTCTCGACCGGTCGCGTCTACTTCTTAAGCCAGCGTCACGCTTGTCCGTGTCATCCGTCCGGCCTTGTCGGTGAGAAAGTCCGATGTCGGGTCCGTCATCGAGGGACTCCCGACGCGACTCACGACGACGCTTGTCAGCTTCGCGCAGACGCTCTTCTTCGTCACGCACCCGATCTAAATCATTCCAATGGAGATAACGCTTCATACGTCCATCTTCATACTTCAAACTAACACTTCATACCAACTTATACCACTTTATACTTCATACCACTTCATACTACATACGCCAATCTAACTTATTCAAATCCTCATAATCAAACGATGTATTTCCATTCTTGGAATAACCGGATTCTTGTAATGCTCGGGAGCTTGTTTAGAATGGTTTACACAGAGTCCAGCCATACATATATACATACTTTTAGCAGTCGGTCAAAGTGGGAGTATATTTTATGGCAAACAGAAAGTAGGGAACGCGGGCAGTATGACGAATAGAAGCACTCGTCAACACATAACACATCAGCACAATATGTAACAGCAAGTCTTCTAAACATTCGAAACGACCCAGTCTCGCAAGAACATGAGTGGAATGCTGCCTAGTACGTAAGAACTCATTACGCCACTGAGTAAAAAAACACCATATACACTTAGTCAGGCTATATAGTAGCTCCACCCCCCCCCCAACCCAGAGAATCTTAAATAACCGTGCGCTAGGGTCTCCAAACTACGCCCCGCAAAGCCATTTCACTCGGCCCCTGGACCCGCGCAGAACATAATTAATATTCTGATTCTATACTGGCTACATGAGTACAGCGCGCGTTGAATAGGTGGTGATCAATCATTCGTCTTGCCACTCGCCTTGATTCCTAACGCAGCTTAACTATTTGTAGCGGTCAAGTAAATTGGACATGATCTTGGAATTGATGTTGCTCAACTTGCATTTGTATGAGGACGATACTAGGTCGCATAATCCGCTGATGTGAAGTTTTTAAGCATGTTCGCCAAATCCAACGAAAAACCAAAATGAACGACAAGGAACTAAACAGTCAAATACAACTCATGGGGTCGTCATCACAAACAGAGATTTGTGCACAATAGCGGAGGGGGATGAGGGGAGCGGTCGCAAACAAATACCGCCAAAATATTCCCGAAGCCCGAGAAAATTTTCATCTGCGCAGAAAATTGTCAAAATGAATAGCTAACCGAGGCTGGTAACTAAGCTGTCTACGTCTTGGCTAAATGTGGGAAACCCCTGACAGATGGTGCAGTAGTGACGAAATGCTATTTGGAAATGACTGATGAAAATGCAAAAGAGACTTTAGATTGCCGGCTGTGTTGTGCTGTTTGGGCTCAAACATTGAAAAATATTGAGTACTAATTCACGTCTTCTCATCAACTGAAACGGACGAATCTTTGCACAGCTGTTCCACCTCTCAACTGCTTGTTCTCAAAATGTTTGTTGGAGGTGTGAAGACATGAACATAGCGCAAGATTAAGTAGCATGCACGGATCACTTCATTACGTAGTATGTACGGTACGGTTAGGAGCGATTTAAAAAAAAACTGATTATAGCTTGGGCTGGCCGTTGCCTAACTGCCGAAGGAGCAAAGATCACGAAAAACTGAAAGTAAGGCTTGACTCGACATGTCAGCCAGATGAGTAATAAACAAAACAACAATGCTCTTGCGCTTATGATTCGCCAACGAGCTACTTGCGATAAATACGCGAACACTAGCAGTGCACTGAATCCTGCGGCCTTGATGGTGAAATTTCGAGAAATTTCGAGAAATTTATGTGGTCACAAGGCCTCGCCACAGGCAGTCCAAAGTCATGGCAAATGACACAGGCACAAATCGAAAGACATAATATATTACCTAGCAGTTTTGAGCATAGCATTCATATTTAAAAAAGGTAATCGGTGACTTCTTGGGATGTTAAGAGAGACAATCTGATGAAAAATGGGTATGAAAATTGGCCTTCGCTTCAAAACTAACTAGTCATTCAGACTATAAATCTAGTCTCTGACGTGCACACGCACCTACAACCATTTAAACGCAGACTCGCCTGATATTCGAAACAAGCACAGACCATCAACTCGAAACACTTTTAGCAACGCAAAGGCCAGAGTAACAGGTGAATTACCCATACCATTCGCAGGTAATGAAATATGTGAAAAACAAAAAGAGAAATGATGCCAAACGTAGGTCACTATTCATGCTAGGAATGTTAAATCCAAAGCAAAAAAATTCTGCTATTTTGGCAGTTCCGCTAATAATGTGCTTATGCGTGTTAAAACAATTTCTGACGGCCAACTGAATTAAGTAACATTCCTCTAAATTTGTTATTCTTCTCTATGTGGCATCGGGTGTTCAATCCGTCCCTATACTTCCGGATGATAGATTAAGTGACTCGCAGGCTTTGAAGTTTGGAGACGCATACTCTATAACACAAGTTTCCGTCAAGATTTACAAACCTAAACGTAAGCGTTCTCGCTCGAACTCTTCACGCGCCAACCTTTCTCTCTCTAGGCGCTGCAGGATCTCCTCACGTTCAAGAGCAACTCTGCGTTCCTCTTCACGCCTGAAAAAAGAAAGACAGATGACCACTGTACGCATAATACACCAGCGACTAAATTAAGAGGGTCGGCTGTTACTAATATGCTGAACGATACAGGTCTTCTATGCCATGACGGCAAAACCATCTTAAGACACAAATTTGCGTGTGCTTGTTACTTGGATCAGATTTGGACAAAAGCGCCACGTTCACGTAAGCCTTTGATATGCCTTCCTTCGCCAGGGCAATTTTTTACTCAAAAGAATTTTATAGGTATGACCTAAGCAAAAAATACACCGTGCATGCGCTTGTGGAGGGGATAACCACAGGATTCCCTCCCATGCTCTAGCAATGAGCCTACTTACGTCAGCCTCCACTCACCTTCGAATAATTTCACGCTCTCTCTCCAAACGTAACCGCTCTTCCACTTCCTTGCGTCGCTTCAGTTCGTAGTAGCGTTCAAAGCGATTATAGAAGGACTCCTCGCTCTCACCAGGCTGCCGAACTGGTGGGCGATCAATGCCATCCATGTCTTCGCTTCTTCTCGGAGGAGCCAGGTCTGCGGCGTAGGCAGGTCGCTCCTGCAAGGCACGCTCCCGTGGATCACGGGCTCGCGCAGAGGAAGCATCCGAGCCGCGGCTGGAGTCTCGGTCTTCGGAATGAAAAGCATAGCTTCGGTCGGGATTTAACCTCTCGTACTCAGGCAGAGAACCCAACCAAGCGTTTCCTTCGCTGTGAACGGGATCCCGACCGACACGACCGGACTCAAAAATGTAAGAAGAGGTCGTTGCTGGTCGGGAGGCTGACTGGTAGTCCGAATTAAACTCTTCATGCGTCGCGGACGTATTCGAATTAGCAGATTCGCCTGGCCTTCCTGAAGCAAGATCTGCCTGATAATTGAAATCGCTAGGGAAAGAGATTTTATTTGAGCGCAAAGGCAGTCGATCAAGATCATATCCCGTCCCTTCAGCTATCGGATAGACGGCATTCCTTTCGCGCAGGCCATCTGGATTACCACGCATATTATCACCTACAAACGGAACGGCCGACGAGGAGAGAAAATGAGCCCCGTCGCGTGCAGGTTCGTGATACGCAGGAGCGGATCTCACTGCTTGCGAGCTCAATCCAGGAGAAGGATTTTGGAACCCAGTCATGCGGTGTCCGTCGTCCGGTGCAAAAAACGTTTTCCCTCCTACATTGTCCGGCAATCGAATTGCGGGATCAGTAGACATTCTTGGCACGTTGAGTACAGCAGATGTCTGCGCTGTATAGCTACTTAATTGACCAAACTTATGAGCACCGGTCCGCTCAGGGTGCTGCGGAAACGGAACGCGAGGGTTCTGATACGGCAAATCCGTGTCACCTAAAGGTCTACTAGCTGACAGAGACGAGCTAAGATTTGGTGACGATGCATCGCCTTCCAGACCAGGTATCAAGCCGGGCGTGAGAGGCAAGGCTCCGCTTGTACTGACACGCACCTCCTGTACTTGATGAGAGACAGGAGCTTCTTTCATCTTCTTCAGGATACTTCGAACGCGACCCCCGGCCTCTTGGTTGATGCTAGCTTCAGGAGCTAAGGCTCCAGAACTGGCAGAAGCCGAGACACTCGAAGATCCACCAGTTTGCTGCTTTTGGCTGGCAGATGAAAGGGGCTGGTTTGATGACGTCGGCGGACCGGAGGGAGTACCCGTATAATTCGTTTGAGAGACCCGAGATGATACGCTCCTGAGGATGTTCCAGATGTCAGCAGGCAACTGCGCCGAAGCGTCGACAGCCGGGGTGAAGAGACTGACTGTGTCGTCAGGTGCGGTCTCGTTGACTTGACCTCCTGTAAACGCTATATCCCATACGTCATCCTTCGGAGACCCCTGCGATTCTTTCGGGGCAGAGTTTTTCCATAAAGCAAACTGCTCCTTGCGAGCTTCGAGCGTAGACTTTGGCTTCTTCATTGGCCGAAACGGAACGCCTGCACTGGCTGTAGTTGTTGCAACACCACCTAATACAGGGATAACGCTGACAGGTTGGTCAATGTGGTCTCCAGCAAAATCGCTGTCTTTTGCATTGCCCTTGGAGGCCCTCGAGTCGCGGTGCTTCATGGATTTATCGGGCTCCTTTGAGGGAGTCTTCTTTTCACCTTGCGGCTTGTCTGCTCCTATCAGTTCCGTCCAGTCATCCGCATGTTTGTCAGCCTTCTTCTTCTTACTGCTATGCTCGCGACTATTCCGATGGTGCTTCCCTGGCGATCGGCTCTTCCTTCGCTTCCTCTCATGCTCCTCCTTCCGGGACTTGACTCTACCCTTCGAGCCACTGGAAGCTTTCTTTTGCTTCCGTCGCGGTTTGTACTCATCCGAGTTGCTGCTACTGTCATCCGAAAAGTCAGAGGAATCACCACGCTCCCGCCGTTTTTTAACCCTTTGAGACTTGGCATTTTCCTCCACATCGTCGTACTGCGGGACCAAGCTCTTGCCGAGCTTCAACTTTTCCGGCTCTGGCTTATTCCGCAAATCAGCCAGTTCGACCAACAGCTGTTTCTCTCGCTCAATCAACTTCTCCATCTCAACCTGCCGGTTGGTTGCCTCGCTCGTCTGTACAACACGGCGTTCGTCGCCCGCAGGAAACAACCTCTTCCCATCGACAGGCCTCGAGGCAGCATCCTCGTCAAATATGGCAGAAAGCAGCTTCTCCCGAATGCGAGCATCAATAGCATCCAACTCCGGTCCTAATCGCTTCAACAGACGCTCCCTTTCCAACTGGATTCGTAAGTCATCTTCTTGATTCGCGACAGGGACCACGCTGACCTTAACGGGCATCGGGGCCACATGAACAGAGTGTACATCTCCAGCACTAGACATGGGGCCTTGTTGCAGGTCGCTGGCCAACGTACCTGACGAGCCTTGAGCTTTCTTTTCAGCAGGGATAGGTGGAATGACCACTTGGGTGTCAGAACTGTTAGGGAATTTTTCGCGGAACAACCCTTCTCGCTTGATGATCATCATTTCGCGGAACTCTAGCTCACCGCGAACTTCTCGCATGTCCCGTTGGATGCGAATCATGTTCCGGATAAGTCCTTCCTTCTTAGGATCATCTTCGCCAACAACGCGAAGATCCTCTCTTATGGAATCTTCCTCCTCGCACAGGCGCTGGTACTTCACCTCGTACTGCTGGTAAGCCACGATATCAATCTCCCTTTCCTTGGTTAACTTTTCTTTTAACGCTGCAAGGTTGCCTTCGTACTCTCTCGCCAGCTTCTTAAACTTGGCTTGCAATTCTAATTCCTGTGCCTTCTTGTCATAACTACCCCTCTCGTCTAAAAGATTGCTTCCAGCCTGCGTTGCTGTTCCCGCATCCTCCGATTTCCTATCAGATCCCCGGTCAGGGGAGCTTTGCTTGGTGATTATAATGTTCTTTCCCTTTAGCTTGTATCGCAGATCGGAGGCAGTGTCGTCACTGTCGACGATTTCTACTTTTCGGAGTTCAGCACCGTGATCACCCTCGCCTCGGTTTTCATCAGATCGACTCTCACGATCCGGTCCTGAAGCGGTTCCTCTCTTGCTACTCTCGGCATTATTCTTCTTGTCGCGATCGCGATCACGACTTCGGCTCCGATCTTTCGCCTTGTCCTTATCACGAGAACGCTCGCGGAATAGATCGGCAGACGAGCCGAGTCTATCACGCTTTTCCACCCAGTCGTCGTCTTGTTTCTCGGTTGCCGAGAGCTTGGCTTGGGGCTTGCCGACACGTTCCATGCTGGAGACGTGAGCCTGTGACCGCAAGTGATAATTGAACTCGTGCTCCATCTCGAAGACCATGTCACACAAGTAGCATCGAAATGGGCGCCTGGATTGAGAAACCATACGAAGATGCCTCCGCAGCCGACAATGCTCGTAGTATGCGTCCACGTTTGCAAGGGGCACACGACAAACGTCGCAGAAAAACTCGTTCCTGTCGCACAAGTTCGGTGGCGCTTGCACGCCAGAACCGTGTTCGTCACCGCCATCCTTTTCGTCGTCGCTTTTATTGGATTGCTGTTCTGGGGGTCCGCGCACCACCGCGACTGGCTTCTCTTTCGAGACGACCGAAGCATTCTTCTCTTCATTCTTGCG
Source organism: Craspedacusta sowerbii (assembly GCA_003687565.2). NCBI lineage: Eukaryota > Metazoa > Cnidaria > Hydrozoa > Limnomedusae > Olindiidae > Craspedacusta > Craspedacusta sowerbii. Next base: position 9,374 of record QQSS02192081.1, read on the forward strand.
ATCAACAACAGCGCGATGCTTCCAACTTTCAATGTGGATCTTGTAATTGCTGTCATTCAAGCAATCCAGCTCGCAATCGTAACAATAGGTGCCTTGCTTTTGGGAATCTCGAGGTACTCCAGCGCTTTCAGCGGCGCCATGATCTCCGAAGCTTTTCCACTTGCTCTCGCGAGCCTGACTTATTTTGACTACAACTTCATTTTTCTCGCGGACTTCCTGCACTCGGCGCTCAACCTGGGTTACTTCTTTGGAGGTTTCTTTAGGAGCTTCCTCGATAGGCTTCGCTTCCTCTCCTTTCTGCCATAGCTTGACCAGATGCTGTACTTCTTCAGCGCGATATAATGGATGGTGCCTACTCATCAGGCAGTGAGCATCCAGCTCAACCTTCGTCGGGAAGATCCTTCCGCAAGTATAGCAGAAATGCAGACCATCGGTCACAGCCTTTCTCAACGTAATTTCCTTTTGCTTATGCACGGCAGATTCGCAATGGTCTTTATACAGCTTCTCGGTTGCTAGCTGAGCTTTACAGAACTCACAGTAGAAGTTCTGACGTGAAGCCGGCTGACGATCCTTGCTTTTATCAGGGCTGTTCCTTCGACGACGAGGTGGGCTGCGATCAAACTGCATTTTCGGCATTTCTGTGGTTAGGGAGAGCAAGAAAAAATCACAGCGTCATCGCAGAAGATCGCAAACTGAGCTGAACACTCAACTAATAAACAAATACAAAGAGAACAGACACAGCATATCAATATAAATTATAGTAGATCTATATATAAATTATAGTATATATATATATTATATATCTAAATAAATTATTATTATATTATATCGTCATTATTATATCATTATTATATTATATATCTATCTATATTAATACTACATTATATATATATATATATATATATATATATATATATACATATATACATATTGACATCTTCTATATAATTCTCATCATGATTATTAAAATTATAATAATAATAATAACAATAACAATAATAATAATCATTATTATAATTATTATTGTTATTATTATTAATATTTGTGTTATTAATATTATAAATTTTAATATTGCCAGGATGAAATAAGAAAATCAAGAGCTGTTCACAAAGCCAAACAACATTCCTTACTCACCTTTCTCGATGCTCAAGACAATCAGGAAAAAGCTTTTTTCAGCATGGCTGTGAAGCGGTTGGTAAATCTTGCTTCAATACAGGACTTGAAAATCACAGAACGAAATGCTGCTTTACAAAATCTATAAAACAAAGCAAGCTAAACAAGAAAAACAAATGCAAAAAAAGGAAAAGGGTAATTTTAATATTTTAATGTCTTTCCCAGAAGCATCTGATTTTTATTTCAAGTAAGGGTGAAATTAAAAAAAAAAAGAAAAATAGATTACTGGGACAAAAAAAATTAAAACCAAACAATGCATAGTTCAACAGATTTCTAAAGTGACTTATACCTGACTTACAGCAGCCAAGATGATCAGCATCCCTTACTACCAACCTCACAATAACACAGGCACAATCTCGCACAGTATATGGTACTGTTGGTACCATTGAACAGAATAAATTCCACCTGAGTAGCAACATACTTACCCACAACACATGCAACAGATGCATGAGCACAATATAAGCAAGCCATCACAAGTTGGGACCCCGTTAGAGAAAAACGAGAATAAGTAAGTTTAACTGGATTATCTGCATAGTTATCATCAATGGCTATGTATGTATTCCCAGCCTGGCTGATAACTAGACAGACCTTCACTAACAAAAGTGACACTTTTATTAACATTGCACTATTGGAATAACAAAACCTCAAATGCCATGTAATGAAATAGTTAATAGAGGCTTAAGAAGAGAAGTCTGCATCGCTAACCCGCAAGCTTTTAAAAAAATACAAAGATTGCCAATTAAACAACATAGGGTATTTTCTGATATACAAACAGAGCATCTAAGGGGAAATTTTAATCCTTGGCACAACAAACAAACAGGTCAACCAGAAGGAGCTCAGAAAGTCAACTAAATAGATTAAATACGAAATGAAAACCCTAGGAGAACAAGTACTACCAACTTTTGTGTCACCTTCAGTGCACCTCACTCTTTTAGACTTAAATCACATTAAATTATGTTTCCACTTAGATTAATTTATATGCCTTTTGAAACTGGTCACTCATTTCTTTACTGATAACACAAATAAATAACATTTTAAGGACCCTTTGGACTTTTACCCCAACTTTATGAGAAGCAAGAGCGCTTGAAATTCAAAGCTACAATTTTTTAGATATGTTTGGAATAACACAAAATTCCAGCAATTACACAGATAGTAACTCCTCTGTAGTATATTCTGCACCAAGCTTTTTACATTTGAACATATAGTAACTCCTCAGTAATATAGTCTGCAACAAGCCTTTACAAAAAGTTTTGTTTAGTGTTACTTTACTAATTATTCACTGAAAAATTCCATAAAACCATAAAATAAGGTACACCTATATCCAGTTAACTCCTTTTTGCAGAGACATGCAAAAAAATATCTTTAAACATAGGAAATTTAGTGTCGCCTTCATCCAAAATTCCAAATCCTTGAAATTAAAGAAATTGAGAAGAATGATATGAATTCTTCCATGTGCCAATCTTCACGTAGGTTGATATCCACAAACACAAAAACTCAAGTAGGACGTCAAATAACTAAAAAATTAAAAGATGACTGACCCATGACACAGGTGAGACATTAAAAAACAAAAAACAAATTGAGAGCAAGATCACAGGTGACCAATTCAATGTCCAACTGGTTAAGGTCATATGACTACAATTAATTAATCATTATTACAGAAAACTGCAAAGTATAACAAACAATGTGAAGTCAATAGCTAAACTTACCACCAAATCTTTAAACCACAAATTATCTGCAGAAAGAAAATTTATAATTAAATTGCAAGTTGCACCATAAACTAGACAAACAAATTTATCATACTTTCCGAGAAAAGTTTATTGTCTCCTGGAGCTACCTGATATGAGGCTTTTATTTTTACATGTAACGCCATTATTTTTACAAGATGAAATTATGAAACTGCACATGATAAGGTCTTGGATTTCGAATGATGAATACTGACGGTGATGAAAAATCCTTGACAATTATGCTTTAACCTACAAACATGGCATACAGCATATTGTACAGTCATCAATGATAGCACCACTAGCAAGGGAAGGCGGGCTAATGTGTTGCACCAATACTTGCTAGGCTATAATTTCTGCTGTAATCACGGTGGCGCCTTGAGATATAAGATTGACCTTCTGAATTCATGAACTTATAATGGTATCTTCAAGCGCTTTGGTAATGCTGAAACTAAAGAGCAGCAAACCCTTATATTTAAAAAGCGTTTTAGAACTTTGCGAAGTCGGAAGGCTGCGATAAATTTAGAATACGAATAATTAAACAAAACATACCAGAGGTGCCTTGAGTAGCACGGTCGTGGTGAAGACAAATCCTGGTGCTCCTGTGTGCCTTGATAGTGTTTTGTCATAGGGAGCCTCGTTGAACACTGTTCCGCGTGTCCGCTGGCGTTTTTGCCTCTGAGTGTGTGTGTGTTTGTGTTTGTGTGTGTGTGTGTGTGTGTGTGTGTGTATGTGTGTGTGTGGGGGGGTGTTTGTGTGTGTGTGTGCGTATTTGTGGGTGTGGCTGTGGGTGTGGGCAAGTGCGTGTATGTGTGCATGCATGTTTGAGTGCGGACACTTGCGCGCATGGGTTTACGCGATGGAGAGTGAGAGAGAGAGAAAGCAAGCAAGAAACCGATGGAGCATAATCGCGAACTAGAATAATTTTCTCAAATCCAGGCACGGTCGAAATTGGAACATCGATGAAGCTCAGACACATAGTGAATGGGTTTGTGATAGAGGCACAGACATACTCACACACACACACACACACACACACACACACACACACACACACACACACACACACACACACACACACACACACACACATTTATTCATTTCTTTACTTATTTATTTATTTATTTATTCTATATACCCCAAATTTTATATACTCTGTGATCTGTTTTGCAGTTTGGAAACTCACTATTACACTGAGCTTCACTATTACATCCATGTGAGACCACATTGCATCGCATAGAAATGAAACGTTAAGTCATAAAAAGACCTAAGAGATGAAAATTACAAACAATTTCAACGCTTTCCGTACAAGAAATTCTGCTTTGCTTTTAATTTTTAGTATCAAACTTGCTTTAAGTTTTATAACATGTGAAGACCAATTAACAGGATTAGAGAGTTCATCTCATTGGACTAAATTCCAGGCAGTTGAAAATTTTGATCAGGAGAATTTTTGCTAGCCCTGATTTTAATTAATTTTGCACAAAATGATTTTCTTTTCAGCAAAATGCTGTGCTAAAGCAGAGGAGAGGTACAGATTAACATTTGTTAGAGACAGGAAGGGCCTATCACGGCACCTGTGGTCAACATTGTTGAACTGAAAAGTTTCTTTGTTTTGGGCAAGGTTTTGCTCTCTTCCATGAAGATAAGACATATTTATTCTCGAGCATTCTCCTCAAATACGATTAGTTGCTTTTAAATAAGAATTGCTTCACTTCAAATAAAATGGTTTTTAAATTTTCACCTGTTTATTAGCTCGTCCAAAATCGTCTGTGGGCAATATGCAAAATTATTTAATGCGTGAGTGTAGCTGCAAGTCAAGTTCGTGCATATGAAACTGAACGTGTTTGGACCTAACAGTCAAACAAAAGTTCCTAAATTAGAAAGTGAAGAATTCTGTTTAAGACATGTGCATAGGCATCACTCTAGCAATTGTAAGTATGCCTGAAAATATTCAATAGTGGATAGATTGAACACGGTCATGCTGGATATGACGTGGAAAGCTTTAAAGTCTGATGGAGCAGATCAAGATCAAGTAAGGTTTAGCCTGAATACCATCGACTGGGACATGTGATTTAAATTATTCTGATGTACGCTGCCAGGTTAGTTTTATAAGTAGAAGAGGTAATTGCAAAAGCATTGGATCCTCCTTGGTTGAATAAGCCGATGAAAAAGGAACTAAATGAGCTAGAAAATTTCCGTGAAAAGGTTCGTAGACGCGGTTAGAGGAAATACGTATTCTGAATAAATGAAAGCAAACCTTCGTAGCCATGTTAGTGACATCCAGGCTTCTTATTAGGCAAATATGGGCGAAAGAAACGGAAATGAGCTCTGCAGCTCACAAGGATATAGGTCAAGTATTAAAATATTTATGAACACAGATATTAACCCCGTTGTCCCTACCTTCATTGGAAATGAAGTTTTTGCTCTGGATACCACTGAAATAGGTGAGGTGTTCAACAAATACTTTGCGGATCAGTGCACGCCTATTTCAAACTGCCAGAATTCTTCCTGATATGGATACTCGTACGGACGTATTTTTGTCAATCCTAAAACTCTGCGCTCAAGGACATAGTTAAAATTATTTTATCACATAACCTGAACAAAGCTCACGGCTGGGAAGACTCTTCAGTTAAAATAATTAAGTATTTGGACGTCTTGTTTGAGTGCCAACTTTATCGTCTCATTACAAATTGCCTTCGAATCTATATCTACCCCCAAAATATGCTAGTGTTGTTCCCATTCACAAGAAAGACCTGAAGAATTTATAAAGCAAGTACAGGTCAGTTTCTCTTTTCTCTGTCTTGGGTAAAATATTTGAAAAACTTTTACTTTATTTACGACGATCTATATAAGCATTTAGACGATCACAAAATTCAATCGGATAAGCCATCTGGCTTTAGAAAAATGGACTCCTCATAAATGCAACACATCAAATTTATTCCGCCGCTTGTTCGAGATACCCCCGTTGCAGGTACGCGGAGACTTCCTTATATCAAAGGTCAAATATCTAAATATCTTATATCTAAATATCTATATATCTAGTATCTAAATATCTATCCTAATATCTAAAAATATCTAAGAACTTTAAAGAGATGTTGGAATGAGCACTCTGGAATTTGTGTGAGATGTATTGCAGCATTGGCTACTTCATAAATGTTGGAAATCATGATAAGCACCTAAAAAGCAATTAAAGAAATAAAATGTAAATAGTGTTGTGTGAGATCGCAGTTCCACCCAGAATTAATCAGGCCATTATGATTTTCGTGTTAAAAATTATTTTAAAAATTCATTTAAAAATTGTTACAAAAATTATTTGCTTTATTTTTTGCGTTGCTACAAAATCTTTAAGAATTTTTTTTTCTAGAAGTATATTTTGCTTACCGTGCCTGCATTGAAACCTGATTAATTCTGGGTGGAACTGCTATCTCATACAAATTAAAGAATTTGCTGGAATAATAAATCTTCCAAAAGAATCGGAAGAGCTTGTAGATGATAGGATATTCTTCGCTGTACTGGAGTCAATAGGAGTGGTATATAAGCATTTACTTACCATCTCAGTCAGTTAACTATCTTCACTTTGATTACTTTTCTAATTGAAATCAGGGGCTGTCCATGCAATCTACAAAGAGATTAAACTTGCCAGGTTTCCACTCCTTTGAGTGTCATTATTTGAGAAAACGATTTAAAATGCTGGGTAAATCCAATGTGCTGAAGACTTGCGTATTGAATCATTAAGGCGTATTGAAGAGGAATCATCTTCGTAGTTTTTGATCGTGAATTTCTACTAAGCTTCCATTTATTTAAACTGAAGCTTCGTCAAGGTAGTTCACCCAAAGGATAAATTTTTTCGGGATTAATTTTAGATCGTGATCTGCTTGGTATTCAAGCGCTCAAACAAATATCTCATCGCTTGATGTCCTTAAAGGACCTTCGAACTGGAAGAAACCTGTGCATTTCCATGCAAAGGCTTCCCAACTGCAGATTAGATGTATCAGAAATAGGCGGGATGCAGCGAAAGAGGCTAATTATGGATTGTTTACCAATGTGCCACTTAACTTGTAATCGCAGAGTTATTCAGAAATTATTCGAGAATTTTTACCCTGCACATAGGGCCGACAGGTTACACTTGCAATGTAGAGTTGAGAAATTCATGTATGAAATCGTTCATGATCATCAGACCACCTAAGTGTACAGAATATACACTACATGGATGCCGGACAACTAGGAGACCCTCTACGCGGCTGTCGGTGGGCAAGCAGGGCATGTGACAAATTTTTGTGGCTACCCTGTTTGGTGAATCTCCTTAGAAGACCTTACCAGCACAGTACGACTTCGTCGTCCGCTGGGAAAGCTTTGCGAAGAGTGTCTCCTGGTAACAGGGGACAGTGCGATGTCAGTTTCAAGATCTTTTGAGCATCGACCAGTCGTCCGAGCCTCCCTTTGAGGGCACTTATCGAGCTCTTTAGCTCCTTGAGAGGCTCAAGCTATATCCGACGACTGGACTCATTTGCTGTCACCGAGATCGATGGACTGCGCATCCAGGGGAACTCCTTGCTCGTTGCCACCACCACCAACAACACATGTATGTCAGTTGCCAAATTCCGATCTGTCTCCTGATTAGATCAACTTATATCCATCTTAAAAAGAACCTAGAAATTTTGAAAGTAATCTTACTAAGACATCGACCAGGGAAAATAACGACAATACGCTTTAAAATAGTGCTTTCTAAAGAAGGTGGGGTCATTAATTCGCTTTAAAATGGCAGGAAGCAGTATACAATGATAACCAATCTTAAATATTCAACATCATAATACAGCTTGAACTGGATGGATCATTGTTATCCCAATGAACCCTGAAAGCTTTGAAAATATAACCGCAAGAAAATTTAGAATTTTTTTTTTAGCGTGAATTTAATGCTCGGATGTTTTGTGTTCATGAAGAAAGAGAATGAAACAAAGAAAAGAGAAAAAGAGAAAAGGACGTAGCCTTACATGTTGAGATCGACGATAGATGAACTGATGTACTAACATGCTTCGAGCTCTTAAGCCGTTGCATTAAAGAAAACCTGAATGACCGTTCTTACTTGGAGAAGTACGGACTTACCTTTCGCATCTGGCTAATAACTATGCTTCTAACTAAAAGCCGTCGGCTAACACACTAAAGAAACGCGCTATTTTAAGCGACTGAGAAGAAAGACTAGTATTGTAATTACTCGCTCTGACAAGGGAAACTATATTACGTGATTGAATCCTGAAGACTACATTATGAGAGTCAGCGAAATTCTGAGTGATTCTACAAAAGTTAAAAAGCGTACAATGGATCGTACAAAAAAAAAAAACGGAGACGGCGTTACGACGAAATTTGAGAACGTTAAAAAATATTAGTATTTTGAGTGATGAAATTTATCAACGTGTTTGTCCTCGCATTTGCAGTTCGCTGTGCATATCTTGGCTACCTAAACGGAACAAACCATGTACATCTACCCCATCTTTCCGTCCCATTAGCTCTTTGTGTTCTACCTATAAGTATAATATAGCCAAATTCTAATCTAATCTTTTTTCCCTCATATTCCTGATACACACGCCACTAAGAATTCGTTTTCTTTTGTTAAATAAAACAGGCAGTTAAGCGTTGACGGTAAGGAAATGGTGTCGCTTAATGTTCTTACCCTGTTTACTAATATTCCTTTAAATAAAACTACTGATATTGCAGTTGATGTTATCCATGAGCACTACCCAGTGTTTAAAACTATTAAGACACCGCTACGGCTCTAGCACACTTTTACTTTAAAAATTCTTTTTATGAACAAATTGATGGTGTAGCCCTAGATTCCCCATCTAGTCCTGTCCTTGCTACCCCTTTTCATGGGTTTCCATAAGCGCGTGTTGTTAAGTAACTTGGGTTCTTTCAATGGCTATATTCTATCATCGATATGTTGATGATACATGATGACCTACATGTAGCTTTACGTCATTTTTGGAGTACATGAACACAAGACAACCGAAGGTTCAATTAGCGGTTGAACATGCGGTGGCTGAAAAACTGCCGTTTTTGGAAGTATCAGTCGACCGCTTGAATGGGAAGAATTTTTTGAGTTCTAGATTACGCTATCGTTAATAATATTTGACTTCCTATCAATTGGCAAACATTATAAGCTCATCATATGTTGAGAAAATTACCGGAGCAAGTACTGTTAAATTAGTTTTCATGGAATTGTCTTCAGCATTTCCCGTGTCCTGAAGTAAGTTTACGTTGAGTATGCTTCCGCGAAACGAATCGCGCGAAATGGCGATCCATATTACTGAGGCTTGGGTAAAGGCTAAAGTAAATTTAAAGCATGACAATTTAGGTACTCAGAATGTTACTAATTTACCCTATGCAGTTATAAACTTTTTACTGTATGAACTTTAGGCTTCCTTGAGCACCTTTTTAAGTCAAAGTTATGCACGCTATTGGGAACATGCCTTATGGTAAGAGTTTCAGTTTTCGACTGTTAGTGGTTTAATGCACATGAAACTTCGAACTTGTTTGCGCAAGAAAGGTTTATTATGTAAATGCAAGAAAGGTTTATTATATAATGTCTTGCCACCATTTTAAATTTTTGTTTTAGATGATGTCAAGTCCCTGTCTTTGCCTGGTGCATATGATGAAAAAATTGCCAGCCTTGGAAGTAGCCTAAAACTCTTCACTCGTTTAAAGTGCTTAGATCTTTCTCGTAACTTGCTGGATACCTTAGATGTAAGCCTAAATATCTGGTCTGCTGGCAATTTTGTGTGGTAAATTTTTTATGTTTATTTGCTTTGCATCTCCCAATAACTTCTACATAAGTTCAGGTCAGTGTTGCAGCATGCCTTTTGTTGGAATTTGAATCAGAAGTTTTAATGCGAAAACAATTGTGTGCTCTTTAATGTGTTGTCTCAGTCGTATTTAAATCAAACTTTAGCAGTGACCAGGTTGCCAAACTTATCCGTTGAGTGGTACAATATTAATGTTTCAAGCTAGCAATGATCCTCTTCTATAGCATGTTTTAATGATATTTTTGTTAGCAAAAGTCTCCAAACGAAGCCAAGGCTTCAGATAACATGTGTTTTTGAAGTTATTAGAGTTTTGCTACTGTTATTAGCTGATTTAGCTGTAAATTGAAAATCTCTTAACATCTTCCTGCATATGTAACTCTGTAATTTTTCTACTTTTCACTCACGTAATTTAAGTGAATCCATCGCTGTGTTAATGATTTAACATGTTTGAGCCAGAAATACATTGGCTTCGTATGGCAGGATCTTGAAATAACTTTCTTGGTGTTGAATATTTTGAAGCCGTGACTAGTATGTGCATTGAGGCTGAATTCAAGGTAATGATCTTTGTTTTCTCATTATTCTTTTCAAAGATTGGAATGTCCTCTGCATTCTCTGCCACTCAAATTTTTAGCAGTCCATGTCTTTTTTACAGGGTCTGGAACACCTTGTACTTCTGGAAAAGCTGAACTTGTATCATTTCTGCATCGTTATTGTTGTGTACCCTAAAATGTTCTTGGTCTGGTGCTGCCTGCCGGAATCAAACTATCTTGCAGGACCGCTCTCATGCAAAATAGAATGGCGTTTTGCAGCAATTGTCAGAGTCATTCAATTATTCTAGCTTCTTTATAGTAGTCCTGAGCTTCTCTACCACTGGAATTTGTTAACTTGTTCTGTGCTGCTTATACATAAAATATTTTGCTATGTTTGGCATACTTGTATGAGAGGCTTGGTTTCTTTTTTTTTTAACTTCCTTACAAGGTTCCCATGACTCAACTTGAGTTTCTGGTGTTTTTTTTTTTTCATACGGGTTCATATTTAATATTAAACCCTGTGTCAATATTGAGCGTTATTAAGCATGTTGATGCATTTTACCATGTTTTAATTAAAGGTTAAAGATTGCACTTTCGGTTGGCTATTCTCATTTGCCATAGTGTTTTAAGCACACTGTAAGAAAGCTTTCTTAACTTCTGGTAGATATTATAACAGGGTCAACAGCCTAAAGGAACTGTTCAAGCTGCGGCATAACAAGGCTTTGATAGTATGTTCATTATTGTTTGTTAGATTTAAATAATACTGTTCTACTGCTGCAGCATTTTATATGTGGTTTGAATATTTGTTTATTTATTATGCTGCTTTTATTATATTGCATTCGTTTTAATGTTCGATTGAGCAACTGTCTTGTTTCTTACAATTGTGAGCCATTGTCATAGGTTCCTAACAACAAGGGCTATCCCTTGGGGCGTTTGAGGTTTTGGTTGATGCTACTAAGATTCTTCAATTGCTCTGTAGCCATGTCTCAGGCCACAAGCTTTGTGCATAGAAGGGTTTTGGAAGACCTGAATCCTTTACGCAGTGAGATTTTTCTATATTTGACTCGCAAATGTGATGAAAGGATCACTGATGTAAGTCATTTGAAATTATGCTAGCTCTGATCTCCTTGTGCAGTTACCTGTTTAGGATGCCTTCCGGAAATTTGGTTGATTTTATGGGTTATTTTCCATAGACAGTCTATCCATTACCCTACATTATCAGTTCATAAAACCCACTGATCTCTAATTAAGGCTGGATTGTGCATCTCTTAGCCGTAAGTGAAGCCAGCAGGGACCGCCCTGTTGGGTCCAAGCGCCGTCTCGTCTTTGCAGAGTCAGAGGGCTCTCAACTCGAAATTTTAGTCATAAATTGGAAAAAAAGCTTTATTTTGAGTTCAGAACAATGTTCTTTCTTGTTCCTGGTTGCTAGCAGAATGGATTGAGATAATATTTAGTAACTTTTTTTGTTGATTCTGGTGTGTTTAATTATTATTTTCTTGGCTTTGTTGAACTATCTTGGTTTTGCCAATGGAAATTTTCTGTAAAAATTGGGATTGCGGACGAGAAGGTATTTTCGTTTTTAATTCTTATGAAAAAACGAGACCATTAAGACCCGACAGATATGTTTGTGACGCAACATTTCCCTTGTGCCAAGTGCCACTTACGAGGATGAAAATGTTTCCAAAACACTGAGTATTTTCACAGTTATTCAGGCATAAGTAATGTGAAGGTTTCTGGTTCAGCGCTAAGCGATGCCGCCGCTTGTCTAGGACCCAACAGGGCGGCATTTGAAAATTCCCGGGTTTCAAAACGCCCACGATAAACATTAAGCATGCTCCATCCAGTCTTAATTAGACATCAGTGATGAAACGTTTTTTCATCTTGACAAACTTATCTACTTGACTGTCAAGAACTAGCGTTAGGGCTTATTATCTTTTGGAAAGATGTTCATTTAAATTGGAGATGCAGAGAGTGTGATTTAGACTTGTGAGCATCAGTTAAATAATTTTTTTTTAAATTTTTTTTTTTTGAGTCCACTGCTGCTTTTTGTATTTCAGGAAATTGATGTTCGTCTGAATCCTGTTACAAAATCGGAGCCAGATTATCGCCTATTTCTTATTCACATGCTTCCTGGGCTCAAAGTACTTGGTAAGTTCTAAACTACAATCAAATCCGTTTAATCGGACCACATTGGAACGTACGTTTTGATCGTAATTTAAATGATAATTTAAATTATAAAATGATATATATTAATTCACGTAATTAGAGACAAAAATTATGAAATTTACTCAAAGGTAATCAACTTGCGTGGTACCACTTATGACAAGCAAAAGCTGTCATTTTGTCATTGGAAAATCAATTTGGAAAGTAATCGGTTGCTTTTTGGAGTCAAAATGTGGATGTATGTGAGGGGCAAAATGCACCCCAGCCGAATCTTTGCCACTATACACAATATGATAAAGGACGTGAATCATGATTGAGCGGCTATTCCTCCTAGATTATGCCGGGCAATATTATTTATTCCTCGTGTAACAGAGACCCAGTGGCTCGGATCTAGTAAAGAAAGTAGTTCGCAGATTTATGCTCATTTGTTTCGCACTATTCGTGCAGTTTTTGAACCGTCCCGCCTATGATACAGCATTCTCCTGGAGAGCGTCGCTGGGTGGCTTCCCATATGTCGCTTACCCTCGGTTTAAATAACCGAACATTAGGCCTGTGCACAGCGATTTGTTTCGGTTTTTAGGATCCTCTCCCAATCGACTGAACTGCTAATCCGATCTACCGATGGTCCCATTGTCCGGATTCGAATGTATTCGATTTCTTGATAAGCATAATTGGATGTTATTGGAAGTAATTTTCTTAATCACTATTTATATTGCGTGCTCGTGGCGAATAAAATTACAGAGTGGTAGACAGTAACTTTGTTTTGTGGTCAGCAAAGGAACGCCAGACGAGTTCCGCCCTATGTGGGGCTCGTCAGTGACATGGATGGGAACTGAACCTGGGTCGTCGGAGTGGAAAGCAGAGCGCTTACCACTAGACCACGAGAGCTGAGTGAATCGATGAGAACTGCATGATGCTAACAAGTTCAGAAGCTTGTCGAGAAACTGGTTAATTTCTTAAATTCGCTTATTTCAAAATATATATGCTCGTGTAATATGAGCCTGACTGTGCGGTATTCCGTGCTCTTGGCCACACCGGACTTAATAATTTTCGTGTTCACTATGGGGTAAAGTTTAACCGGTTTTATTTGCTGTTGGTAGGCCGATTACTGATCTGATGGCGTTTTGATACCTATTCTAAATTTCATTATATATGAAATTCGGGAGAGCATAATAAATTACACAAGGAAACAAAAGACGTTTTTTGTGCTGAGTTAATGACAAGGTTGGACTAATGATTGAATACAAGTATTTGAGCACGATTTGACACTATCTTAAGGAAATCTGATGTAGCCGCACGCACAAGACCCAGTGGCCGCGTTTCTGTCGTTTCTCAGGTTCAAACTAGACAAGCTTTCCCTGTGTGGAAATCAGTATTGGACAAGACCTTGCACTCCTATTCCTTGTTTGGTTAATTCTCGGATTTGTTTTTTTCTAGCTCAATTTTCGCTTGCTCCATAGAATGTTCTAGAATATCGCTGATTGGATTTGATTTGTGTTTCGAGGAACAGTCCTAGTTATGGCATTTTTTTTTTAAAGATGATCGCTCTGTTCGCGATAGTGAAAGGAAGGCTGCCTTGTCTCACTTCACTCCAGAACAAGTAAGGTTTACATTTTCATTGAATCTGTACCACCGGTCTATGCATTCGTATATTATTTTTATGGTTATTGCATGTATTTATATAAACATATATATATATATAAATAAATAAATATATATATATATATATATATATATATATATATATATGTGTGTGTGTGTGTGTCTGTGTGTGTGTGTAGTATGCACATTTATAAAATGCAACCAAGTATAACCGTGTTGAGCAGATCAACCAGGCAGCTGTTTTATTATGTTGTAGTTAATGACTCCAAGCCTTCGTTTAAGCTGCTAGTTTTTAAGCTTGGAAGACGCAATCGGCAAACCTGCAAAGGGACAGTAGCAGCCTGTCTTTAAAGTTTATAATGCTGGCGTTCACGACAAGTAGAGAGTGGATTTTATCTGGCTGTTCTTCTGCTCATTACGTGTTTGAAACTAGTCAGCTGACGTAGATGCCGCTTATCTCGCTATACGGATGCGTTGAGTGCTATCCTCTGAGCCATGACGTACAAAGCCAGTCATTAAATTAAAGCCGCTTTGCAAAGATGTACCAGGGCCCATCTTTACGTGTCTGTTTCTTCTGCAGCTCGTTTTTTATCTTAAGGTTTTTACCCCATGACCGGCGTTTGCGCCTTGATCTCAGGAAACATTTCGTTTTTGGCTGCACTGTTGTCACTTGCAGCAAGGATGGTTGTTTGGTTGGTGAAGAGCCAGGAGTTTCCCCGGATGCGCAGTTCATCGATCGTCGGTGACAGCAAATGAGGCCAGTCGTCGGATGTTGGTTGAGCCTCTCGATGAGCTAGAGAGCTCGTTACGTGCCCTCAAAGGGAGGCTCGGACGACTGGTCGATGCTCGAACGATCTTGAAACTGACTTCGCACTGTCCCCTGTTACCAGGAGACACTCATCGTGAAGACCTTCTCTGCGGACGACGAAGTCGTACTGTGCTGGTTACGTCTTCTAAGGAGATTCGCCAAACAGGGTAGCCTCAAAAATATGTCACATACTCTGCCTGCCCGCCGACAGCCGCGTGGAGGCTTTCCTAGTTGCTCGGCTGTGGCAAGGATGTTTTTTGTTCTTGTTTGGTGTTGTAGACGGTGAGCTGCTTTGTTAGCTACCTAATTAGTTCCTGGATGCGCAGGCTCGTGCTGGAACATAGACGGGCTCCGCGCTTGGCCACATTTTGGCCATATCCAGATTTTTGCAAATTGTTGTTTTGCAAATTTGCATGTCGACATCTTAAATTTGACATGTTATTATGAGGTGCTTCGGCCCCATTACGCAAATGTTGTTATTGCGTTGCTGTTTTTTTTTCTTTCATATTTCTGCATTTGTTCTGTGCAGGTATCGAGAGGTTTTGAGTATACCGTTTAAAAGTTGTTTCGTTTTATATTCGCCGTTTGTTGATGCGAATTGTTTATTCGACCTAGACGGTGGTGGATTGCTTGATAATTGATGGTTTGCTTTGTCGCAGGCGTACTTGCTTGATAATGGGATCGAAAGGTCGGTGGAAAAATCAATGGATGACAGGTAACAACTATTCAGCAGTTGTATATTTATTAACGAACGAATATGGGTTACGTGTTTTATGTTACCCACATGATCCGCGCTAATAGCGTTGGAATCGATACAAGTGCGATTGGTACTACGTTTTCCTGTAAAAAATAATCTTGGCTCGTCATCCTAGCACTCTTTGGTGAAGTATAGTTCGTTTTAGATGTCTTTAGAACTATTACCACGGTCATATATGTATATGTATGTTTGTATGTATCTTTTTTTGTTATCCGGTTTTCAAAATAATTTGCACACAAGCATAATCAGTTTTTTTTACTCAGCGAGTTTAAGCCTAGGTTAAGATCTACATGGTCTGACCGCAGGTTTTTTAGCATAGTGGTACTACCCTTTGTTGCCTATTTTCTTTACTCTGGTGTGTTGCATGTGTTGCAATTGTTTTGTGCTGCTTTATAGCATCACGTGTATATGTTTTGCCTTGGTCCCACTATGCGTCGCCCATCTCTTGCTCGCTGCTCATCAATTGGCATTTTGTATTTAGCTAACGGTGGTTGTGTGTCGTTTTTAGACTCGAAGTTCCGCGCGTGCAATTAGTTCATAGGTTTGGTAGGCCATCAGGTAAGCGAGGCTCTTGTCTCTGTTGCTTAGATGCTGGATCTTAATTCCGTCGTGAACCGGGCTGATGGTTTCACATTGTCCTCATCCTAGACTGATCTGCTTTCATGATCGAGATTCTGTGATTATCTGTTTTCATGTAAATGTAGAGATTTAGTACGTTATTGGTCCTCTCGTTCTTCCTCTCGATTCTTCTGATAATTTAGTTAATGTGAAGTGTTAATGTTTCTCGTTGTTTCTTTGTCGCGTTTGAAGAGCACGATTTTCTCATCCTAGTTGGGATTACTTATCTTCAAATAAAAACCGTTCTACTGGGATCATTTGTCGCAACGTAGCCCGTTTTGTACTTTACACGCTCGCCTGTCCTATGATTGAGGTATGATCGAAATTCCTGTTTCGTCTAGTCCTAGAAGATGAAGAGGAGGCTGTGCTCGACTTGATCAACGCCCCATCGACAGTGAGTCGTTCCCCGCCTATCACCAACCCATTGACAGCGCGGAAGACGTATGCTGAACCTTACAGTCATACAGGTAAGCGATGGTCTTCACATTTCATCGTTTAGATACTGACTGGCGTTAACAGGTTTGAAACACTTTGTCGCATGTTGAGATATACAGGCGTCTGCAGTTTCAAGGAAAAGTTGATAATTATCAATACTTCAATGTGCCTGAAAAATGATTGTCGTTTAGTTTTGAACTTAAAATTTGTAGCGTCAGTACGTCTCTCCAGTGTGGAGACTCCAGTGTTAAACCTAACCGCCCCTAATGGTTTTTGTAGCAAGAGGGGCGTTGTTATCGTGCTTTCGCACACATGCAAACACACACACACCTCGCACACATTCACACATTAGCACGCGTACATACATACTTAAATACATACATGCTTGCATACGTACATACATACATGCACACATACATACATAAGCGGCTATTGATTCCATGCTACCGATCTGCATCTGCGATTAGGATTTAAAGGATTTAAAGAATTTAAAGAAATGTCCACGCGAAAAGCCACTTCAAGTATTAGTGTCCTTCGAAACAGAGTGTACTCCGATCATTTTATATGGACTGCTGAGATTAATGAGGATTTGTACCACATGTATTTATCAGCGAAGCGAGATGGACCAGG
>QQSS02192082.1:0-13029 GCA_003687565.2 Craspedacusta sowerbii
TAGATAGATAGATAGATAGATAGATAGATAGATAGATAGATAGATAGATAGATAGATAGATAGATAGATATGCAGATTCCATGTCACGCGACCGAACATAGGCCGCCGAGCACTTGGTTGTCTATTGCGAGCGTTCGTCTTTGCCTGTGAATGCTTTTTCTGTGTTCAATTTGCCTGTCCATGTAGAAAAAAAAATGACGTTCTTTGCGGTTCCTCGATCTTTGCGTTGTGGCTTGAAAAGCCACTCGAATGTGTTATAAAGTCTCGCTTATGTACCATATTGCCCCGTACCGTAGGAATATGATCAGCGTCTCGGTCTGCACTTCTTGTTAATCATTGCGAGATCTTTTAATTGACTTTCGAATCCTGATTTCTTCCCTTCATTCAACTGCTGCTGTTTAATGTAGATGATGGGATAACCTCTATCGCGTGATTTTTTGTTATAGGCAGCACGTCTTTTGATGATCTGATAAAGATAACAGCGTCGATCGTGGAAGCTTCTCAAACTGGGTCGTTGTCTGTTGCACTTGGACTTGAACTCGAAGTCCTTTCCCTTACTGAGCCCGTCCCCCCGCCCGTTGATGCCACCGGAGGTGTTCGAGCTACGAACGAAACAGGTATGTTCGTGGATACCCTTTCCGTATCTGCCTGCAGACGTAATTGAAATATTCAATCTGCCTTTGGGCTTAAGAAATGAATAATCAGTCGTTTGTGGTTGTGGTTGTTTGTGTGTGTGTGTGTGTGTTTTTTTTAGTGATTGCTTACTTTTTTGTCTTTAATATCTTTCATGTTACCTTAAATATGAAGAGTTCAGTGATGATCTTGTGTCTGGGATTTATGTTTTTAGGAGAAGCCTTGAATGCGACAACAGGAGCTTTGACGTACGCTGAATTGCAAGCCCTGCGCGATGCGCAGTATTTAGCCCGCGACTCTGGAGTGGACTTCTACGTTCCACAAGCCATGCGGCTGGTCACCGAGCCGAGCTTATCGAGCAACGAAACCGTCCCCTTTCCCGTGCAGCCGCAGCTACGAATGTTCGACTCGCTCGGGAGGTGGGTCTCCAACTTGGGCTACGGCTCCTTGCAATGGATGGTTACGGCATCGATTTTGAGTGGCACTGGTGACGCGGAAGCACGTTTGGAGGGTACCGTCCAGGTTCCATTCGTCAATGGCACTGCAGTTTTCACGGATCTTGCTATTTCTCACAATGCCAGTGGTTATAGATTGCAGTTTTATGTATCATACCCACTGAACGTTTCGTTCGTTGTTACCTTTGGAAACATCTCTATTTCTGAACGTCAGCTTGCGTTCCTATTTTCCGAGCCTGTTTTTCCCGTCACGTTTGAGTACATGACTCTCCCCTCCTTGGTAGTGTCAGTTTATGATCAGGCCACTGGAATTACCATCAAGGACGTTGCGTGGAAAAATCGTCGATGGTTCTTAGAAGCTGTTCTCATCCAGAACGGAAACGTGAATTCGTCGTTGAATGGTTCACGGTCGGTGAACTTTATTGGCGGTGCTGCGACTTTGAGCAGCATCTTCATTGATTACGCTGGAAGTGGCTTTCAACTTCAACTGAATGCGTTCACTGTTCCACCTTCCCGATATTCAGCCTTGCACCGGACTAGTTCTTTCAACATAAGCGAGCGAGTATTTTACATGCGCGTGACTCAGCAGCCTGGAGACTGCAACGACACCATCGTCTGCGGCCGGCAGCCGGCGATAGAAATCCGCTCTGTACAGCCGGACGCGTTAGCCCGCGACCTTGGACGTAGAGGTCGTGCTTGGACCGTCACTGCTACCGTCTGTGATGGCTCAAATTATCTCTTAGGAACAACGCAGTATCGCATTCCTCCTTTAGGACAGGTTGCTTTTTCTGATCTGGCGTTCCAGTTTGTAGCAACAAATCTGACTCTGTGCTTTGTAGCGTATGGGGTTCCTCCTCTCCTTCGCTCCGACAATCTCACCGCAGCGTCATCAGCCTTCGCGGTGAAAGCTCGGGAGTATTACCTTCATTTGCTCGCACAACCGGACCGTGCTAATGAGTCAGTTGCGTTTGTTCAACAGCCCATCATTGAAATCCGTGTGATCGGATCAGGTCTGATTGCAGCTCCGTTGATCCCAAACGAATCTACGTGGCTGATATCCGTGGCTATTCACGTTAATGTCTCAGGTGGGGCATTATTGGGTGCGACCCGCGTAAATGTTGCTGGTGCTCGCGCAAGGTTTTCCGATCTTGCCATCTCACGCTATGGCGCCGGATACGTGCTCATCTTTTCGAGTAACTATAACCACCAAGTGAGTTCCGCAGTCATGCATTTATACTATCGTTTTTTGTTTTTTTGTTTTTTGCTTTTTCTTATTCGCTGTGCAACGATTCTTGTTTGGTTTCGAGAATGGTCATCTATTTAGCCTTATGCGGATCGCTTTTTCGATAACTTATCGAAGTTTCCCGTTACTAAAGCCCGAAATAAGACTAGGTGAATGCTTGAGGTCGTTCCTTCAGCGGTGTCAAGTTTGGGCGTCACCTAAGAACAGCGTTTGCTTTTCCTTCTTGTAATTTTTGCTGATTGTAATTTCACGTAGCCCTGTTCGCTTTGATTTGGGCCATGATCGGTGTAAAGTATTTTATGCCCTCATCGTTTTAGGTGCTTTCTCATTCATTCGACGTGGCTTTTGAGAACAATTTTTCTCCTTCGTTTGCTGCCAATACTCCTGCCGTGGTGAACATCGCCGAAAATGCAGCTATCGGAACTCTTGTATACTTGTTCAATGCTTCTGACAGAGACCCTGGGCGGGCGGGTCTGATACGGTACTCCCTGGTTGGAGCCTCTGCCGGTGTGGTGTTTACTATGATACCACTAACCGGCCAACTAATTCTGATCAAGAAGTTGGACAGGGAAGTGGTAAGCCGCTACGATCTTCTGGTCATCGCTACCGATGACGCTCCCTCTCCATACCAGCTGCGTGGCTCCGTCAACATTACGATTTACGTCGATGACGTGAATGACAACGTCCCAGCGTTCGATGCTGACGTGTTTGCGATTAAAGTTATGGAGACGGGGCGGGTGGGGAGCATAGTGGCGACAGTGCGTGCACGTGATGGCGACGAAGGGGCGAATGGTCAGCTACGATATTCCCTGCGCTCCGTCAACGACTCGTCAATGTCGTTTGTAATTAACGCGACTAGCGGAGATATAATATTAAATAGTAAGTTCTGTTATTTGTCAATTATGTCCTGCTTACTAAAAGACGAGTGTCTGTGTGGGTGTCTGCCTGCGTCCGTCTTTTTGATGAAGTTGAATGCTTGTGATACTGCCTTCACTATAGTTAGATGCTTGTGATAATATCTGTGCTAAATTTCTGTGGTGAAGTCGAAGATTTTTTGTCATGCTTGCTCGTTAAGTTCACGGTGCATGTTCGATTTTGGTTACTTTTAGAATTTCTTTTTTTATCCATTATGTCAACAGTCCTTAGTGTCGTATTTTATCTCATGTTATATTTAAGGCTTTAAATTATCTGCTAGAGGACATTTCAAGGGACATTATGGAAACTCAACTTTAAATTTTCTAAAATTGGTTTATTAATTTATTAGATTTATGCTATTTTTTCCTTGAAATTTGCTATTTTTCAAAAACGTTTTAGAAACTGTCGATTTGGATGGCAGCGATGCACCCGAACCATATTACCAATATTTTGTGAGTGCTGTTGACCATGGGGCAATTCCGCTAAATTCCACGGCCACACTAATCATATCCATAAGCCGGGTAAACGAGTTTGCCCCGGTCTTTGTTCCAAGCTCTACGTCTACAGTTCTTTCTGGGACAGAAGATGTAGGCACTGTGTTATTCAAAGTAAGACTTCTGGATCTTAACTTGGTCTACCCGCCTATCCGTACATTTGTCTTTATATCTATTTATTCTATCTATCCGATTTATCATATCCTACCTATTTATCTATCTATCTATTTATCTATCTATCTATCTATCTATCTATCTATCTATCTATGTATCTATCTATCTATCTATCTATCTATCTATCTATCTATCTATCTATCTATCTATCTATCTATCTATCTTATCCTATTTGTCCTATCCTACCTATTTATCTATCGTGTGTGCGGGTATGTGTGTGGGGGTGTGGGCGTGAGTGTGTGTAGTTATCTATCTATTTGTCTAAATTGTTACATGTGTTTGTTGATGTTTAAATGTGTTTGTGCTTTGTTACAGCGTTTCTTTAGGGTATATTTCTGCGTTGCAGGTAAATGCTACTGATGCCGACAGCGGGGATGATGGAATGGTTTCTTACTCCATAGCTTCTGGTAACGTCAACGGCATGTTTAGTGTATCCAGCAATGGCAGCATCACCTTAAATAAATCTTTCAACACCACCACCAAGTCCGGTGGTTTTAAACTTTCTGTTGTCGTTTCTGACCGCTCGAAGACGAATCCGCTTTCCTCTGAGATCCTAGTCACGTTTGGTAAGTTCTCAAAATCTTTTTCCTTTTCTCCTGTTTCCAGTCTTTCTCTTTTTCTTAAGGATGAGACTCAATTTCCGCATCAGCGCACATTGTCAGTAGATCCAGTTCGTCCGCGTATATGCTGTGTAAGAGTATTTTTATTTTTTTTATTTATTTTATGTTTTTTCTCTGTTAATTAGCATCGACTTCGTAATATTTTGTAATCGCATGTTTGTTGTCTCTCCTGAATGTTTTTTCGTTCTTTTCCATTATTACACGACGTATTTATGGCGTGGTTGTACTGTTGGCTTGCGAACAAGGCGCGAACGAACCAACGGCGGAAAGGAGCTGCTTGTATGTGCACGAGGTTTAAGTTGTGTAGACACGACTCTTCTTGTATCAGAGCTCTCGCGAGATTTTGTTTGGCATTTTTATATCCTTGCTCCAACTTGGTAGTTTGTTGCGTTTGCCTACGTTAGATTGGGACGAGTGTGACTGGTCAACCGATGATTGTGACGGGAATGCGACTTGCTCAAACTCGCTTGGCTCGTATGCGTGCTCGTGCATGGAGGGATATTTCGGCGACGGCTTTACCTGCACAGAATTCAGTAAGCTTCCTTTCTTTGAACACGTGCTGCTCCTGATTTAATCTCCTTCTTTGCGACCGAAAAGTATGTGGGAAAATTCCTAACGAGCTTATGCTAAGCTTTTAAATTGTCGAGATTTTTTTTGCTTCATCTTTTTCTTTTTGCATTGTATTAGCTTAATCAACGTAATACTCGTTGTGAATATGCAACGGTATTTTTCGTGATTTCTGTTTCGCTTAGCTGAGGAAATGCATGGCATATGTTAGCGGTGTTTCACTTACTCTTCGCGAATTGTTACGCGCCAGTCTTGTAAGAAAGCTAAAAAAAGACTGGATTTGGGTCAGTCTATACAGTGGAGTGAATTACTAGGTTTCGACCATTATGTCCGGGATCATTCTTAGGTACCCGGACAGAGCTTGCTTTGCAAGATCGAAGCACCTCGCACGATCTTTCGCCCGATCTTTTGCAAGATCTATCGCACGATCTTTTGCGCGATCTGTCGCACGATCTTTTGCAAGATCTGTCGCACGATCTTTTGCACGATCTTTTGCACGATCTGTCGCACGATCTTTTGCAAGATCTGTTGCACGATCTTTCGCGCGATCTGTCGCACAATCTTTTGCAAGATCTGTCGCACAATCTTTTGCAAGATCTGGCGCACGATCTTTTGCACGATCTGTCGCACGATCTTTTGCACAATCTTTTGCAAGATCTGTCGCACGATCTTTTGCACGATCTGTCGCACGATCTTTTGCACAATCTTTTGCAAGATCTGTCGCACGATCTTTTACACGATCTGTCGCACGATCTTTTACGCGATCTGTCGCACGATCTTTTGCACGATCTGTCGCACAATCTTTTGCACGATCTGTCGCACAATCTTTTGCACGATCTGTCGCACAATCTTTTGCACGATCTGTCGCACGATCTTTTGCACGATCTTGGCGGTTCGTTTTCTTTTTGAAGCGAGCGCTCCAGGCAAGTGTTCTTGCTCGTATTTTTAATTTTTTTTTTTTTTTTCATCCTATGTTCCGGTTCTGAAAGCCTCACGTGACTTATGCCTGACTGAAAACTTTTTTTTTTTTTTTTTGCTGTTTAAGGAAAATTGTTAACGTATTTGCGCCTTGTAGAACCAAATTTGCACAATGAAATGCACGAAGGCGTTTGTGGGAACATGCGGAACCAGCGCTGTTAATGCCTTCTCAAGATTAGACAAGGCTTGTCCAATAATACCGAAAGCAAATTTCCGAACGCACGAGGGATGTTTATGTGTTTGGTTTTAAGCAATACTGTATCTGATAGTCTCGTAAGTTTTTTGTGTTTGATTTAGGCCCCGTCTTTTTAAAGACTGGCGTCGTTAACCTGACTGTCAAGTCTGGTGCCTCGTCACTGACGTGGATAAATCTGACAAACGTCGTTGCGGAAGCTGCTTCGAACGCAACTGTCATCCAGACGGTCTCAGACCAGCGCGCTTTTGTCGTCACTTACCGGTCGAGTAGCATCGCTTCCGTTCCGGTGCGGTACTTCTTCCGCGATGTGAAGCATTCAGATGACGTCTTAACTCTGGCATGGTTACATGTGTACCACACAAGTAAACCAAGCCGCATGTTTCAGTATGGAAGCGTTCTTATAAGCCAATCGTCGTCATACACCTGTGTTCGCCATGTGTTTGACAAGGTAATCCCACCCGTTTTCAATAGCATGAGCGTTTTGAACGAATGATTTTCTATTTTGTTTAGGCTCTTCCTATGGTTGTACTTTTCCTCGATAGTTTTCGACCTAGAACAGTTTATGATGGACTTTGAGCAAGGCCGTGTGCACATAACAACATTAACTCCTCATAAACTAGCCATCACCCGTGTGAACTATTCTTTTCAATTTTCTTTTTGCATTCCTAATATGCCTTATCC
The DNA here is from genome assembly GCA_003687565.2 of Craspedacusta sowerbii. Taxonomy (NCBI): domain Eukaryota; kingdom Metazoa; phylum Cnidaria; class Hydrozoa; order Limnomedusae; family Olindiidae; genus Craspedacusta; species Craspedacusta sowerbii. The sequence goes on from QQSS02192082.1 coordinate 6,957, forward strand.
TTTTGCATATTAACTCTGTGAGCTTGAGACGGGGGATGTGGATTTCGATAAAACGTGATAGTTACGGAGGCTTCCGTCATGAACCCGATCGGGAAGACTTATCTCTGCACCATGACATTTCAGTAGCCGACGGAGAGTTTTTTTTTTTGGCGTATTTGATTGAATATCGACATGAAAACGCAAGCAAACCATCACTGCGGCTTCTTTCTAAATCGTCTACGTTCCTTGATCAATAAAATGCTGAACCTTGTGCTAAGCCTTGCGATGTAATTCGATGTGTTAGGCTATCGACAAAACTTTCACAATCACTGAGAAAAACCTGAACCTTGAGCTTGGGAACGCTGTTGGTTAACGGGAGACCATATTCTATGTGCAACAAGGAAGGTCTCGTTTCGCTTTCACATGGTTAAATTCTCTCACACTTGCGCTGCTGCGATGATTACGATAGAACTCATCCTTCTTTCTTACGTAGATGGCTAGGCCAAGATATCAAGCGTTTTGCCCTTCACCTGGGTTTCAAGCCATGTGTCACCTATGTCAGAGTTGAGTTGAAGTATGCGCTATTTCATTGCATGCACTTCTAAGTACACCGCTTGACTTGCTCGTAGGTGGCGATGTCGGCACCAAGCATGCTGCTCTCACTGCAGCTACCGGACAGCGGTCACAGTAGCTCTATAGATTATGCCCTTGTATGGTTGAAAGGAGTGTCTACCACCGGATTTGAAGCGTGTCTACATGAGGGCTTCATGTTTTCGATGCAACACGTCTATGTTAGCCTGGTAGGACACTTGAATTCGTGCCTCTAATTCTTTCTGTATCAGCCACTGCTGCACTATGACGTCGCTTTCCTGCTACAATTCAATTTGGTTGTTTCTGAAGATTCTGAGTGCTTTTAATAATTTTTTTCTTTTTTTCTTGAAAATCTATGTAAACAATGTTATTCAATATGGCATGTTATTTACCTGTATTTATTTGCAAGTTTTTATGTTTACGTGTGCATTTCAGAGTATTTTGCTTTGTACTCTGTTGATCATATTTTCCTTTTGCGTGGAGAACTGTACCAAGTTTTCCTTTCAGAATTTCTACGCGTTTGCAAATCATGAATATGAGTACGACGATGTAACGGAGCATGGCTCTGTAACTTTGATTCAAGAATCCAATACTTATACATATTGCTCGGTGGGTTGTTTGTTTTATTCTTTTAGTTCTAAAAGAACAAGTTCACGTTGATATCCTGGTGACCTTTTTTATTGGAGTTCAAGTTCTACGAGTCCTTTTTGGTAATTAAAAGTCGTGGCTTCTGTTTGAGAGGTGTTCTGCTGCTATTCTCTTCCTATTTTAGGCGGTAAGGTTCAAGAATTGGTACACCGTTCGTCCCCTGGTGTTCCTTACTCCTCAGCTGGATGGTCCGCCGGGCAGCAGGGTCAGGGCTTTTCTGAAGGTTAGGCAGTACTGGCGTTTGTTTTGAGACCCATTTCCTGCCGTGGTATAAGTGTAGCCTTAGGCAAAATCCAGCAGCATAGGTATATGTTTTCTTATACCCCATCCTCATTTACCAAAGAACCGTTATATGACCGGTAAAACGTGATGCATAACGCGTTTGTAATCCTGTTCGACCGTTTCATTGTCGTATTTCGCCTTAGTCCAGCTTTACATGAAAAGTTTACTAGCCTCCAGAAGCTTTGCAGAAGACCTTTTTTGTTAAGATCGATGGTTTTCCTGAGGCAACGCCAAGCTAATTTTATGAGCATGTATTAGAATGTCGGATTTCCTGTGGGTGTCTGCGAGTTCTTCTTACGTATAGCGCATCTCTAAGAACAAACACTGATAAAAACAGGTCACAGTTTTAGAGGAGAGTAAAAATAACGATCATGTTGTCCCGCCAGTTTTCAATGGCATTCAAAGCCAGATAAACCGGATTGGAAGGATATTGTGCAAACAGAGAGATACTGCATTTGAAATGCGTATATGTATTTTGGGCTTGCTACTATCTGGCTGAGAATAGATAGTTGTTCCGGACTTGGCTTCTGCTATTTTTTGAACTTTCCTTTCCATGCAGCTGAAGTTTGTGTCTTCTCGTTGCAGCACGTGTGTGGAAGGCGCATGGTGGTGTGCGCAGAGGTCAGCTATCAAAACCCCGCCTTCAAAAGCGAAGTGCGCGTACACTACATCGTTAGTGGCGGTAAGCGCTGCTTGCTGATTGCATGCCAGAAGAATCTTTTGCTTAACATCTTAAGTTTAAAATTTTCAGTTTTAACAGCATCATGAACAGAGTCCCCGGAGGCAACCTCGACACTTGTCTTAAGTGCTTATTTTGTGTGTGTGTGTGTGTGTGTGTGTGTTTGTGTGTGTGTGTGTTTGTGTGTGTGTGTTTGTGTGTGTGTGTGTGTGTGTGTGTGTGTGTGTGTGTGTGTGTGTGTGTGTGTGTGTGTGTGTGTGTGTGTGTGTAGTGACGTGTGCGAAGAATGAAAGTTAGATGTGATTTGATAATTTTTTTTTTCGCTCTTCTACGAGTTGCCACACAGTTTTAGGTAGATGTGAGTTCTTGTGTATAATGCCTGTGCGGCCATGACGTAAAGGTAGTATATATCGCACTCTTTGCTGGGCAATGTATTATTAATAATGAATCATTTTAGCTCGGCCTTTTCACGCATGCTCTGGAGTCAACGTTCCTGACAGCATGCACTGCTACGAGTCGGATGTCAACCCTGGCACTTACGTCATCGACTGCATTCACCGGTGTCCTCACGATTGCACGTACGCCACAGGAGAGGTGTGTGCGTCCGACTTTGCTCGTTACCCGGGCGAGTGCGAAATGTTGATGCATACATGCAGGATGTACGCTCAGGAACACATTCGTTCAAACCTAACCAAGGCATCAGAAATCATGGCTCAAATTGGCATCAAGAGCATGGATCTTTGCTCTGGTAAGGGCTGGTAAATTCACGATTCACCGCTAGTTGTCGTTTTAGGTAAACTTTGGATCGTTTCCTGAAAACCGGCATGATGCCGCTCCCGCAAACATAGACTTACCTTGCGTCGGAAGGGACTTCGACGGACGTAACACGTCTGTTGTCTTGATTAAAAATAAGCATCGTTGTGAAAAAGGTTTTTCGATTATTTTTCTGGAATTTCTGAAGCTCTTGTGAAACTATTGGCAGGCCAATTTGTTTTTATTTTCTTTAGGTGATAATGGCTATCAGAAAGGCAGTGCGCAGCTTTCTGGTGTGTCCCAGCCTAATGTAGCCTGTGTATACGTAGCTCTGAATGGTTCGACGCTGCACGAGTTTTCTCCGGTGTTGGTCCATGTCGCTGTAGACTGGCAGTCCTCAGATGGTGCCGATGATCGTTCATCCTCTTCGGTGTACACAAGAAATGTCACTAGGAGTGGCTTTCAAGCATGCATGTATTATATTGGTGGCTTTCGTAACGATACAGAACCCCCGTTTATCAACTATATTGCCTTCCAAAAGAATATCGAATGGCGCTCCGGATGGACCTTGTATGGAGGATCCTACAAGTTGCCTCCATTCTCATCCGAGGGAGTATGCATTCGTGCTGATCTCCTGGTAAACTTTTCGATTTTCTCCATCTCTTCCTTGATCGGAATTTGTTGTTTGTTCAAACGCCAGTTGTTGTGCTGCGTTATTGCTGTTCAGTAAGATATTCAAAGTGTTTTGTGATTTTCAAGTGTTGCGTTGTTATTATTCAGTTAGATATTCAGTCTTTTATGATTTTTAAGTAGAACAAAATGTCTTGTCTAATACCTGGATATTAAGTTGCCCTATTGTAGGAAGTACTTTCTTTGTCCTGTACGTTGGGTGTTGGATCTTTGTAAGACACTGTCACTTAAAACTGTATCTCCTAAGATCATGTTTCTTTTACAAAAAAAATTTCGAACCTTGGGTTACCAGCTTTTATGGCTGTCGTACGGCCTGACGAATGTAATGACGCTTCAATTTATCGTTCGCTTTATGTTTGTCTTCAGACCTCTGGAAATCGATACGCCCATGTCCTGTCATCGCCAGTCAGCGTGGCTCCACCGTCGGAAGTGACGTTCGCTGACATCGTGGTCACGTGGTACGAACTGACGGTGGCGATGGTGGGAGGTCAAATCGTGGAGGAGCGCTTTTGCGTTCGTCCCATGCAGCTTCTTACTCCGCTGCACGAAAACTTGCATTTGGTAGGTGCTTTTTTTCAGTAAGTATAGTTCATTAATGCGCTGTCGAAGGAACTCACTGCCTGTGGACTATTGACAGAATCTTTATGGTGATACTAGCATGACTAATAGTGCAACGACTAATACTAGGTAGTGCTAGTTCTGGTTTTCACTAATTACATTAACCTTCATATGTCGCGTGCTCGGTAGCCTGTCCTAATCGTAATAGTTCCTTCAACATGTCCATATGAAGTTGTGATGTATGATGTATATCTTCAGTATCGTACGGTGCAATTGTAGAGCTTGTGATTGCGAGGAGTGCTGGTTAAGAGTTGTCAGTTTTAAACTTCAGGTGAAGTGCTTGGTCTTGTTGTTGTCGCATGTTGGATAGACAAGTGTGCGCGTTGTTTTAGAAGCAAAAGGAATACTATTGATGGTAGTATGTTGCTATTTGATTTTATGGATTTTATGTTTAGGTTTGGCTAGCCATTCCACCAGCATCGGCCCTCCGAAGGGGTGTTGTCCTGCCTGCTAAACCTGGAACGGACGAATTCTTTTTTGACGAGAGGGGTCAACGCTGCACGGTATTTTGACCTTCAGTTTTGTGCTCCTAAGATCGCATTGTAGACGCATGTGACTATGCATCAGCGCAAGTCTAATATGTTCCTGGTGCATTTCCATTTTCATTTTAAGTTCAGGTCACTCGGAAGCGATCTTTCTTGTAATGTTTGTGGGTGTAGTTGCGTTTGATCGTTTTTATTTTTGTACTACGTAAGATGCGCATGGCGCCTGGGCTAACTGTTTTCACATTAGATTGGCTTTTGTACGCAGCAGCAAGTTCTCTATATGCAATGGGTGTCCATTTGCCACTGTTAGTTGATGTTTGATTGTCGTTCTGTTTCAGCTTGTCACGTCCGAATCGAAAGACCGTGGTCTGCCCTTTGTGTCAGCGTTGCATGTCAAAATGGCTGCCAGTGGTCAGTCTCCGTCACTAAACGTGAGCTACAGTCGCCAAGCTTTAGCCAACTTCATTGATGTAAGATTCGCGCTTCCTAAATAAACTTTGTTGTTCAATTTTAACTTGTGAAGTTTCTCCAAATGGGAACAGGGTTTTTTTAACTTAGATATCCGATAGAAACATAAAGAGCTTGCTCTGTTTTTTTTTTTTTTTGCGTTGGTTATTGACGTAGTGTGACTGACTTCATCTCTTGCTTTTTGTTGCGCCTGTTGTATCTGTGGCCATCGTTCGATAACTGAGCTTAGTTGCGTATGGTGCACTTGGCTCGCTTCTGGGTACTGTCGAATTGAAATAGATACAAGCTAGCACTCGGGCCATTAAGTCGGCGTGATTGCAGGAAGGTAACGTGAGGCATCCAATATATTCGTAGTATTTTGTAATTCTGCCTGCTGTTGAGAGTTTGCTGTGTATCTGTTGGATGCTGACGATCTTTGGGCTTGGCGCTTTAGGGCACTTCCGATGGAGAAATAAGGTTTTGCTATGAGGCGCTGCAAGACAACGACCAAGCCCAGACTGCCGTCGTAAACTTGCTACTACTTGGAAACGACTCCAAGGGTAGGTTGTATATGCTTGGCTGATTTATTTAGGTCGCTGGTCTTGCGTTCACTCGATTTATTTCTATTTCACCCCTTGTGAATTTATTTCAAAGTTTATTAAATCAGTTACATTGCATGTTTGATTTTGCTAAATGAAGTAAACGAAATAAACTGTCTTGCTTGTTGGTGCGCGTAGTATGTCGCTTTATTCGCACACACAAACACACACACAAACACACACACACACACACACACACACATGCACACGCACACGCACACGCACATTTTATTTATTTATTTATTTATTTATTTATTTATTTATTTATTTATTTATTTATTTATTTATTTATTTATTTATTT
>QQSS02192093.1:0-13029 GCA_003687565.2 Craspedacusta sowerbii
TTAGGTGGCGTCCTCCTACTCATTAGCTCCGGCTACGAGGATGCCTCCCTCTCATAAAAATGCACAAGCACTTTGCTCAATTGTGTTCCACTATCTTATTTGTTTGGTGTATCCTTAGCTTGTGAGTCTATTTTTTCGTGTGGCGATTATAAACTTTGTTGCGCATTTTAATGGGTAAATAAATTCTTCTTCTTCTTCTATAGTGACATAATGTTTTCTTCTCTGAAGGTATGATTTAAACCACTTCGAGCTGACGCCACGAACTCCATAAAAATCAAGTGAAAATAAAAAACTAATGTGTCCAATGGTCGCTGGTCTGATGAGGAAGCCAAGCTTCACATCAACGTCCTTGAGTTGATGGCCATTGAATTTGGGGTTAAAGGCTTTCACAGGAACGCACACAGGCACATACGTGTTATGTATGACAATTTTACAGCAATTGCTTATATAAACAATATGTGTGGACAGCAGTCTAAACTCTGCCACTGGACTGCTTAACGCATAGAGAGTTTTGTATTACCCATACGTTATGGTTGTCTGCTGCTCACATTCTAGGGCTGAAAAACACAATGGCTGATGATGCCTCACCCAACTTTCAGGTTTAACTATTAAAACTTTCAGTTTTACTATAAGTATTTCCAGATTCACAGAATCGAATTCCTTTTGCAAGTCTAAGAACAAGCCGCATGCGTACTCACCGCGATCGAGTATATCATTAATTGAAGTTACAGCACTGATCAATGCATGGTGTGTGGAGTGATTCTTTCTTAAGCCGAATTGCAGAGGATATATCAAGCTACATTTCTCTAAGTAGGCACATAGACGCGTATGCATAGCTTTTTCGAGGACCTTGCTGAAGATTGACAATAGAGAAATTGGTCTATATTTGCTACAAGTATCTTTAGACCCTGATTTAAATATTGGAGGTATTTTAGTAACTTAAGAAGTACATTCAGTTCTTCGTAATGTTTTGCCAAGGAGGCAATGTTTAAATGAAAACCTCCTAATGTGGTGCCCGAGCTAAAATTATGTTCAAGAAAGTCGTTTACATCAAGGTATTTGGATGTATTCTTTTTAAACAAAACTTGTCGAAGTTGACAGTCTGTCCAGGCAGTTTGTCAATAAGTGAACGCACTCTGAAGTGAGGTAAGAGGTTTAGATTTAAATGTGCTGGTTCTTCAAAAGCAGCAAGAGTAAAGAGTAGATTCCTATCTCTTACGGTGCTAAACGGAAAATTTCTTTGTAGACAGCCAGTGCACTTCCAGAAACTTACTTCAATAAAGCTACGGAACGATATCTTGCAACATTCATGATGAAAATATCTCTTGTATGAGTAGCAGAGGCAGCTCATTTTCCGTTTATTCATACCTGTGCACTTGGAATGCCAAGAATGCAAGAACGCAAGCATTTGGACTGGATACATACTCCGCCGTGGTAATCAATTTATTGGTGTATGCAGCCAGCTCTTAGGTGCCTAGCACTAAAGCTCTATTATATCTATGTACCGTGATAACGACCATAATTTGATCACAAACTGATTTCAACGAGATCACTAAAGGAATTCTCTAGTTATTTGAAAAACGAGGCAAGAATTGAATAAGTCATCACGATCTATAAATGGTTTGGGTTCCAAGGAAGAATCTTCGTTAGAAAGGCAAGAGAGAGTAGAGAAGAAGCTCTTAAGACTTGAACCTTCACGGAATTATTTCTTACAATATTGACAGTTGTTAATGAAGCTGGATCCTAGTGGTCTCATGCCATCGTCCATACATGTGGATTCCGAAACTGTTTCTATTGCTATCGGTATTCTTTACACTTAAGTTGTGCGTGGTGCTGAGTTACAATCTGCGATGGGAAGGGCAGGAGGTTGACACTCTTAAACTGATACTCATCGATCGATCCAGCTCTCGCGAAAAAGAGCGATGATAAGCGGCCATAAGGCAAAGCAAAGATACATCTCAGCTACATGGCAAACCAGCGCGATGGGAAAACTGTGAAAACGCAGTAAATCGTCGCTTAGAACCTGCATATATCACATCATTATATGAAAAACTATTCTTCTTTTCTGAGGCATTGAACGAAATCCTCGTTTTTGTTGTTTCCGGCTTGAATACATTACAGTGTTGGAGATACCATGCTCCCGTGGTTGAGTTTTTAGTTACATTGACTTTCGACATATTGCCTTTGGTTTACGTGGCCTTGGGTAATCGCTCAATACAATTTCCCAAAACTATCATCCTTCCTTAGACTTGCACGGATCCGTAAATAAGCTATAGCTGATAAGTCGGGTTCGAAGGCAGTATAAGCTAAAAGCAATTATAGGAGTAAGGGGGATTTTGTCGGTATAATCTAGTAGCCGGTAGATTAATGATGAGCTGAGTCAATCAGAAAGCTAGTACTAATAAGATAGAAAGGATGAAGAAAAAAGCTTACTTGCACGCATACTAATGACAGACGTCTAAAAAACACGCGGAGGGAACCTGAAGACAAACAAAATGATAATAATAGTAATCATAATAGTAAATTAAGAAAAATTATTTTTTTAAAAACACACGCAAAAACTCTAGTATTACCCAAATAACAAAGCATGCGTCTCCGCCATTGCTGAAACCCGAACATTCATGCCCTTAGGGTGCAATGTTTGTAGTCTTGTTATCCATCGATCTTCATTCAATCTGAACTGTTCCTCTGACCCACTGACACCACGCTGCAGGATCGTCACACCGCAAGTCCGTACTAAAATTGCAATCTTTACTTTTAGCAAAGCGCGTTGCAAGTACAGTTTGGCCAACGTGCTGTTAAACATCCGATCGATGGCCATCGAAACCATGGTTTAGTTTATTGCTTGTGTAACCCACATATATGATTCGATGAGCGATATAACAAGATCTTCCGAACTTTTTATTGTGAATTTTGTGAATGCCACTCATGGACGGACATCGAAAACAGCCTTTGCCACGCTTTACATTACAGGTAGTGGATTACAGGATGCCCCACCTTTGTTTGTGCTTGACGACCGAGCCAGACGATTTCTTATGTTGTTTGTTCGCTTGAAGACAACAATCGGTGATGTTGGGAAAACGTGTTTAAAGTCTGGGTACTTATGGCAAATGTGGTCATATGTTGAATGAAACACTTTCGGAATACTAGCGAGGCTCCTATGCCAAGTTAGGACAAATGCAAGTCCAAATGCAAGTTTCTCGTTTTTCGTGGTGCTTGCATTTTGCTTTTTTTTTAAAAGAAATACTGCCTGCTCAATGTAGCCACGCGAGATGCTGTTCTAAAGAGAGATTGATGGTCGTAGCCCAAGTTTCTAAAGTACTCTACAAGGGTGTTAGCATGTTGCTATAATTCGTTATGTTGCTACAAATTCTTCAAATCCTCGTGAATTGCAAAAATGGAGAAAATTGAAAGATTGCAGGTGGATGATCGCTTTTCGAATTTAAGTAAGCATGTGCACAAGTTGGTTTAGTGGTTCGTAATAAATGTTCTTCCGTCCAACTTAACTTTTACGTCTAAGAAAATTGCTTCGGACTGGGATGTGGTGGTGGTGAACTTGATGGTCGAGGCAAAATTGGAATAGGCAAATTCCTCGCAAAAACGAAGAAAATAGTCTAGGCTGTCCTTACTTCCTTCCCAAACGAAAAATATGTCGTCGATGTAATGGTACCAGCGTAAGGGTGACTTTTCAAAAAGGTGCCGATAGCTAGTAAGCAATCTCGACTCAAATTTTCGCGTAAAAGTGTTTGAGTAGTTAACAGCAAAGGGGGTGCCCATAGCTGTGCCCCGCAATTGATGGAACAACCGATTGTCGAACAGCATGGTGTTGCTTGTGAGCACTGTCTCTATTAGTGAGGTTAGCATGGTCGTGGGAACGGCTTTCTGGTGACGCATTTGTAAAAAATCCTTGCATGCTAAGATACCATCTTCGTGACAAATATTGGGATACAGGGATATAACATCCATAGTGACCATCCGCAAGTTTGCTAGGTTCACGGCTTCTTGCATTGGATCTGCCAGCTTGCGTACGAAATCGCGTCTCTAATAAACGATGGCGCTCTTTGTGCAATTGGCTTTAAGAATGAGTCTACGAACTTTGCAATTTTGACCGTGCATGACTCATATCCTCTGCAAATACGCCTTAATTGCGGAAATTCTCCAAATTACTTGGAATATTTGGGAACCTATAAAAAAAAGTGGAGTGCAAGAACTGCTAGTCATTATACGAGCTTCTTGCTTGTCCACATAACTTAATGGAAGAAGCTCTTTTGTATGGGCTTGAACTTTTGACTAATAATTGGATTCGAATCAAGCTTCAGTTCTTCATAAAGATCGGTGTTTGTCAATACTTTTAAGCACTCCTTATCATAGTCCGTTTTGGTTCATTATGACCAGCTTCCCACCTTTATCAGCCGGCTTTATTACAATCGTGGGGACATTCTCTAAGGTTGAAAGGGCTGGTCTCTGTTTTTGGTCATATTGTTCCAATGATGCATTTGGGCGGCCTTTGCTTGCGACTTGAAGTTTGAAGTATATGTTGTCATGAATTCCTTAAGGCCTTTCGAACGACCCATGTGAACCTCATAAGGATACCAGTAAGGGTTTGAGTTTGGCCAGTCCAAATTACATTGATGGCTTATAGTGTCGTGGGGCATGTTTTGAATGCTATGATCCTTGTTTGGGGGATGCTTTTATGCCAATATTCAGTAAGTCCTAGCTTTCTAGTAAACCTATAAAAATCTGCTGCTTTTTGCTCTTGATTAAAGTTCTTTTGACTAGGGCAAAAAGAAAGGGCAAAGATCAAGTACTGAAATTTTGTCGGCTGAAAACTATCTGTCAGACAAGTCTAAGTAGAGCGAATTGCTTTCCGATTGAATACTGATGTTGTACTTTTGGACTTTGTCCAAATTGCTTGGAAGTTCATACATGCTGGTCCGTGTTTTTGGAATCGGATGATAAGGTTGTGAACCGGTTTTGAGGATTGATGCCAGTGTTTTGCAAATTCTGTTGCGTTGGTTTGCATGTTTTCTTTGGAATTTTCCAACAATGGAATTCAGAAAGAGCAGACGTAACATCTACACATTCGCAAGTATTGTTTAGGGTACGGATCTTTGGAAAACGCTCGATTTTTCGGTTTTCGAAGCAACCAAGCAAGTGATCACGCATCCGTACCTGCTCAAAATTATATTTAGAAGGATCAAAACCGAAGGCTAGCTCAGTTGCATACGCTCTAGCATATAACCTACAATCCGTAGTGCCTTTATGTGGTGAAATAATTTTTGACTGATGAACTATTGTAAACATGTCCAGTTTTGGCAATTACAAGCTGTAAATTTGCTGAAGAGAACTCATTGAAGGTGCTAAATTAAGGCTATCGTTCAGTTTGACTATGTTGCCAATAGATGTGGCGGTAACAAAGTGATGCTGACCGTTGTGATGAACATGTATTGTCAACTTTGGAGAATAAACAAGATGTCCAGGTCCTAAACAAGTGCGTTGAAATTGGAGATGAGGAAATGATTTTTCGATCAACCTCATAGCTGCGTCTATTGTGCGGTCGCAGATTTCTTGACCTCCCGTAATAACATGGGTAAGGCGGCATCAGCACTCTCGACGCCTTCCTCGTCAGTACCCGGCCTTAAAAGTTGGAAAAACCAATGATGCCACCCACCGAAAGATTCCATATGGATCCCGGTCACGTCGCCTCCAGGAGATCGGGCAATCTCAACGCCGACGTCCAAGCTATTGGACCGGCCCTTCGAATCCTTAAACTTAATGTCGAAGGACTATCTTCAGCTAAGCGTACCATCATAAGCACTCTCGCCGACCGGCACTGCATCGATGTTTTGTGTCTGGAGAAGACGCACATTAGCGCCGACAAATGCAGTCTCTTCGAGCTGGCTGCCTTGGATCTGATTAGTTATCGCCTTCATGCAAAACATGGAAGAGCGACGTACCTAAAAAGCAGCCTCATCGATGTCTCAGCGGAGTTGTCGACCGATCACTGCGATGTAATTAAGGTAGACAGCTATTCCATCCGAATGTATACTAACCACCAAATGAACATTGGAACACGCCCGCTCCACTCCCTGTCCTCCCTCATCCAGCCATCTACATTAGGGATTTCAACAGCAATCACCCAGATTGGAGTTATGACAACGAAGACACGAATGGCTCAAAACTCGCTGAATGGACATCGCTTTGTGAACTTGCTCTTGTTCACGACCCCAAACACAACGAGGAACGTTTAAGTCAGCACAATGGCAGCGGGACTTTTTGCCAGATCTGTGCTGGGTCTCGACGATAGACAACAAGCCTCTGCCAGCAAGCTGCACCATCATGGACGATTTTCCTCAAAGCCAACACTGGCCTACTATTGTCCACGTCGGCCTCACCATCCCCATCGTTCATAGCACACGTAAGCGCAGATGGAATTTCCGTAAAGCTGACTGTTCTAAGTTACAGTCTCTCACGGAAAAATACATTCCACTCGTTCCTCAACTTAACGTTCAAGTTAATGACGCTTACACGCGATTCTCTAAACACTATCCAAGGCAGCCTACGAATCAGTCCCCCGAGGAGTTCGTGCTGTCCTCACGCCATGTATGGACGAGGAAGCCTGTGCAATGGTGAAGGAATTCTACATGTCGGGAGACTCGGACATAGCAGATCACCTTGCTGAGTCATTAGATGCAGCGCGGAAAGCCAGATGGCTGGAATGCATGGACCAAATGAATTTCACCCACTCGAGTCGAAAAAGCTTTTCTCTAACACGACGACTGGGTGCCGCGCAACGCTCTCCACACTTGATTAGACCGGAATTCTCGAAGCATCTGAGCTGAAGAGCGATTTGCTGTTTTGCCACCCCGCTCACACGTATACAGCAAGAACAACGGATACCGCGAATATGGAGACTTTGCTAAGTAATCGCACTGCAGAAGCCTGGGAAGGACCACACTTTGCCGCCAGCTTTCACCCCATCTTGCTACTCTGTGTGTGCTACAAACTGCTGGGGCGCGTGATTCTCCATAGAATCAACCCCATGTGGAACTAGTACTTAGCAAAAACCAGTCCGGTTTCGTCAAGGCCGGAACACCTGCGTTCAAGTAACCGCACTGACCACGTTCATTGAATACGGTTTTCAGAGAAATCTGAAGACAGGTGCTGTCTTACTGGACCTAACTGCTGCCTATGGCACAGTCTGGTATGTGGGTTTACTTGACAAGCTTGCCAGGTGCTTCCCTACCTGGTTCGTCCAAGCTGTTGAATTACTGCTAAGAAACCACCGGTTCCGCGTTCACATGGGAGACAAGTCCAGCTCTTGGCGCGTACAGAAGAACGGGCTGCCACAAAGCTCAGTCCTTGCCCCTACCCTCTTTAACTTGCACGTCAACGAACCACCCATGACTGTGTGACGTAAGTTTGTCTATGCAAACGATATCTTTTGTGCAACGCAAGCAGCCTCATTCAGCGAGTATGAGACTACCCTCACGACCGACACTGCAAACGTCACCAACTACTGTCGGCAGTGGCGCCTGAAGCCGAACCTAGCGAAGACCGTTGCGAGCGCCTTCCACCTACACAACGCGAGTGCAGCGCAGAGAACTCCCGGTCCTGATGAGTGGCCAACCACTGAGATATGACTTCTATCCAGTCTACCTTGGGGTCACACTAGATCGCGCCTAGTCATTTAAAGCGCACCTGTCCAAAACTGCAATGAAGCTTAAGATCCGGATCAATGTGCTGTGCAAGCTCACAGGCACCACTTGGGGCGCTACAGCTAGCACCTTTCGAACATCAGCTCTAGCTTTAGTATACTCAGCGGCGGAATATTGCTGCCCGGTGTGGGTTCGATCGAGCCACACTCGCATGATCGACTCGCAGCTGAACACCGCGATGCGCCTGATCACGGGGTGTCTTCATTCTGCTTCAGCCCCTTGGTTACCTGTTCTAGCCAACATCACCCCGCCGAGACTCCGTCGTCAAGCAGCTACTGCTGAAATGCTGTCTAAAATCCTGGCCACACACTCTGGCCAGTGCACAATCATGCTGTAAACCTTCCACCGGCCTAGCTCTCATCACGGCGTTCGATATGGTCGTGTGACATGAACGACTTCACCAACCAGCACTTTACCATGACTTCACCAACCAGCACTGGAAGCATGAATGGGCGGAAGCTATTGTGGTCAACCATGGGCTAGTGTCAGACCCTACCATCCCCCAACCTGGTTTCGACCTGCCACGACAACCCAGGTCTCTCCTCACCCGGTTCCGGACAGGCCAAGGCACCTGCCGAGCCAGCCTGACTCGTTGGGGCATGGCAAAATCGGACCTGTGCCAGTGCGGACAGTGGCAAACCATTGAAGGGTTAGGGTGAGGACGGTATTGGGGTAAGACTAATTTCTTGCTTGAATGCGGTGCTTTTGCCAGCCTACGTACAAATCTATTAGGGGTTTCGGCATGTAATGTTTTGCCGACGTACTATGCACAGTTCTGTTGTTTGGTCATCGTGAGCGCGACAGCGATGTTAGCAGAAACGCTCTTCGTGCAACTATCAAAGTTGATGGTTGATACAAATAGGTTTTCTTAAATATGGTTGAGTGCTAGTCTTCGGTCAGCGTACTTCTTGACTTTGCTTTCAGTAAGTATTATTTTAACTAGAGCTTTTTCTGTGGTTACTTGTGTTGGAAACTATTTATTGTGCCATTGGTTTTATCGTAAATGTTGGAAATCATTAAAAACGTTCCTTTAAAAACGAAAGAAGAAAAATCACACGAGTAGTTGAAATTCAAATTTTTTATTTAGTTTTTTTACTTTTTTGTCTGAATTTTTTTACAGTAAATTTACTAGAATTAAAATTAAATTGTATTGAATTTGAATTGAAATATACTGGATGTCTCCGAGTCAAAGTTTAAATTCGAAGTACTCTTCGCAGCTTGAACAGCCATTATTACATGCGTGGTATCGTCGGTCCAACCAATCACAAGCCGTCTGGTAAAAACGTCGTTTGTGGAAGGTCGTTTCGAAGAAATAATTTTTTTGTTTTGTTTTTGTAATCTTTTATTATTCCATCAGAATTCGTTTCTTGTTTCCTAGAAAAAAGTAGGAGTTTTGGGGTTTTTATTAATTAAATCTGTCATAGATGACTTCACTGCACCTCTCTATTTTAATTGCTTAACAAATTGAACATCCATGGACTTTGTGCTGGAGCAAATGACATTTGGCAATAGGATCTCCTTCTGCCATGATGTTTGTGTTTGTAAGTCGAAGGTCTATTCTAAATGGAGTGCGCAGAGGATATTTCATATGTTTGCGTTGGGCAATTTACTGGTAGTCTGTGATATCAGGAGGCCTAAGAAAACAGGCATCAGTTGCCGTGATATGTCCTTAACCGTCTGACATACATGATTTTCAAAGATGACAGCCATATTTTCCTGACTTGATGTAGAAGCTCCTGCTCTTGATTGTAATTGAAAGAATAAGCTCGGAAAGCTTATCGATTTATTTACTGCCTTATACGTGAGCATAATATTAGGAGTTATGGTGATGAACTTTCAAGGAAGTATGATTTTATACAGCATTGCATTTTTTTTTGAAGATTCTATAGGAAATTAGTACATCCTTCAAGTTTTTGACTATGGAAACTATCACAAGTTTTTTCCTGTCCATTCCTTTTGTAAAAGGAATTAGTGAGCATGTACGCACAATTCCAACATACATGGTAAGCAGGGCTTGGCTTATTATTCATTATATATTAGCTTGCTTCATTAACCAGATTCTTAAATTGATGTCCTTATGCTATCATGTTTTGTTTCCCCATATTCAAATGATTGTTTATTATTACTTGCTTGAATGAGTTCGGTACCTGTATGTGTGAGTCTGTCAGGTAGGTATTATCCATTTGGCAAGTGAAGCATTTCCATTAAATTATAAATTTTGTACAATTCTGAAACTGATACATAATTAGCTTTTATATGCTTAATGAGCTAGCTAGGATTTCATTTAGTTGGTGGAAATCAGATTGTAATATAAGCTTCATTATGCGGTTCGAGAATTGAGACCTTTAGTTTAATCTATTTCCTGAGTACTAACTTAAATAGTAACTAACTTTATAGTATAACTAAATTTTAGTATAACTAAGTGTTTTTGTAATGACTTGTTTTATTTATACAGGTACTATTCTTTACACAAAATGTATTTGTCGCTGGCATTTGCTAGAAGTGTATTGTGTTGCTGCTAGTTTTCAGTACCAAACCAAATGTATTCATGTGCATTTAATCACAATACCTAAATGAGCTTGTCAGGTCATGTTTTCAGATGCCTAATCTCTCAGATGAATTGTTAAGCCAAGTCAGAGCATTAGAGCTGCAATGGAAAAACATTTCATCATTTTGTTTAGCCCAAGGTTATCCATTTCATAATACATGCTATAAGGTCATTTGTTATGTGGTATATGTTTACATATTACCTCAATTGTATGTTGTTAACGTATCAAGTGCAATTGCAGTTATGCATGTTATGTCTTACCTGATGATGATGCAGACAACACTAAGCCTGAGCTGATTGCATCTGTACTAATCAAAAATGTTTCAATCAATGTATGTTCAGATTTGGACACCAATTATCGAAACCCCGCAATTTCCTGCAAGTTTTTAATGACATTTCTTCTCATTGTATGTCTTTTTTTTTACAGGATTTTGAGGGACAGCGAAAAGCTGAGAAGATTTATCAGATTATAATTACTGTATTTGGTGTAAGTAAGCTTTTCTCTTTGTGATTTTATACTTAATGCCACCTCCATGCTTGCTCTTTCAAATATTGGTTGCGAAGAATTGTGTCATTTGGTCTTTGAATCTTGGGAAATATGAACCCTTGCTTTTATTCATCTCATAACCTTTTACTGTTTCATAGTACTAGTGATGACTAACTTTTATTTGAAGTGGCTTTCATATTGCATGATCATGTACTGAATCCTGATGTCGTGTGAGTTGCTTTTGGCATATAGTGTTTGCATCAATGTGCGTTTAGCCAGGGATCAGGCGGTTGTATCTCACATGCATAAAATGCTTCTGGGGAGGAAGATGCCTCGCATGTAGTCATGGAGTCCATTCCCACAGATATTGCTTCCTTCATAGTAGTTTTGCATGTTTTGTATGAACTGGGGATGAGATGTTGGCAGTACAGCTGTATCGGAACAATTAGATGCATCCCTAAATTAGCATTCTGTTTATGGAACAGAGTAGAGTGGATAGTTCGTAATGATATTGTTGTTCAGGTCGTGGGCTTCTTCTGGGGCTTTTACATCCAGCAAGTTTCCGCTTCGGTCTACATTGTGCTTGGAGGATTCGTGCTATCCTGTTTGGTTGGTATATGAATGTTTTGTTGCTTATGCTTGCCTATTCCCTCCTTGCCTTGGCTGTAATTCTTGCTTTTCTGCTTGATAATAAAGGTAAGAGCATGATCGGCCATGCTCGTGCACATGTAGCATATGCATAGTTTTTTTTTCATGAAGTATTAACATAGGTATGTCTACGGTCATAGAGTTGCTGCTTTCTTCAAGTTATGCCAATTTTCAGCTGTCGTTTATCTGCTGTGTGCACGGTTTACAAGCCCCTTTGGCACTTTCAATGCATCAAAAGGACTAGTTAATACCATTTCAACAGTTCTTGTGCTTGCCAGATCTTGGCTGACTTATTGAGTGATAGTATGTAAAAGTGTCCTTAGATGCTCTGGTTGCTTACCAGTGAGGTGTTACTGAGCCTTCCTTTATTTTATTTGAATGTTTTTGTGTCATCCTTTCGGTAGCTGATCATTCCCTGAAATCATTCATTCAGTATGTTCATTCAGTTTAATTGTACTCCGAGGAGTTTAAGAAACAAAGGAATCATTATGATCTTCGACTATGTTATCGTTATGATATTTCGTACTTGCATTCATGTCGCATGTGTTCTCCATGGAGTTTAAATTAAAATAGTCATGATGATATTAAACGTATTGCAGGCATAAATGTTAAAATGACCACTTCTTGTAAGAGCTGCATCGTTTTGAAGTTAGTGCTTTCTATGGCAAATCTTCCTCGCCGCCAACGTTCTCCTCACCTGCCCGTGGCTTCCGCACCAGTGCACCTCGCGGCAAACGGCTTGAACCAGTCGCTTTGTTGGATTGGCATGCTCTTTCACAGAAAATGCTATCCATTGGCTTGTGAATTTTTTACTCAAATTCTCTTTCTGGGTATTCATGCCACCTTCCACGGCTGTCGAGGCCCGCTTTGGAAGCGCACGCTCGGCGACAAATGTCAGAACTTTTAGAATTAGGCTACAGGAAGGTCCAAGGAATGGCCTATCGCAGCACGCTTGGATTTAGCATGCAGCAGTCGGTTGCACTTATCTTTAGCCGTAACCAGACGGAGTCGCTGTACGCGACCTTGAGCAAGTGGCTCTCACAATTTACGAGTTATCCTCTCGATATTCTTCAACTTTTTGAGTGGGCTATGACCTCGCATACCGCCTCGATGGATAAAATGGTTGATTCAACGCTATGTATCCTCACCCTTGTCAAAGCCTCTGTGTCAGGAGCAAAGGATTTTCATGTTGTCGTTGAAGCTCGGCGCGGACGCTTCTGATGAAATCGCTCCTGCTGTTTTTTATGTTTTTTATGTGCCTGTTGTATGGGGTCCATGTCTCGTACCGTAGAGAAGAGCCGCTAGAACAAGGTTATTGTGAACACTTACTTACGTAGAAGTGCTAAGATAGAATTGCAAACAGACCCGCTTCCGGAGTCTCACCAATGTTTCGGCAGCCTTGGCTTTATGTTATTGGTTTAAGGTTGTTTTAATGAAATTCACGAAATGATTTTGCCAACTACAAAAAGCAAGAAGATTCTCCGGCAGTTCTCGCTTCTCTGTCTGGCTTTTCTTTCTCGTCCTTGAATTGCTTAACCCGAATGAAAGCATCATACATACATACATACAGACATACATACATACATACATACATACATACATACATACATACATACATACATACATAC
>QQSS02192115.1:0-13025 GCA_003687565.2 Craspedacusta sowerbii
TTTGTGTTGCATTTTCCAGGTATTTTCTTCGTATCTTTTTCGGTATATTTTTGCAATTGTGTTGCTCAGATATTGACTGGTGTCTTCAGGTGTACTGCAGTAGCGTGAATATGAGCTAGGACGGCTTGTTCTACATGCTATTTATTTACTTCGGTTTAATGATCCGGTCTGTGTGTGTGTCATTTTTCCTATCGAAATGGATCAATATGGATGGAATAAGTATGCTTGCAAGCTCGATATTTTCTCTTGCAGATTAAAGATCGCCAATTGCAGTACGAGTTCGGAGTTGGAGGGAACGTCTCCGGGTCTTGCTCGTTCACTCAGGTGCTTGTTTCGGACGGAAAGTGGCACAATGCGACTGTTCGAATTTCTAGCCTTAGTGTGAGGATCACCTGTGACAACCTACAGTCTGAAGTGTTCTTGTTCTCTACGCCTCCTCCTCCGATGAGAGCTTCTGATCTCAGCTACATTGCCCTCGGCGATACAGACATCGAGAAAGGGGGCAAAAGAGACGGGTTCGTAGGATGTATCGAATGGGTCAGAATAAACAAGGATTCGGCGTACGTGTCTGGGTGGACGAGTCTGTTTAATGTATCTGTTACTGGAGACGTGGGTACCGGTTGTGTTGCGTCAGATGTCTGCGCATCAAACCCTTGCACGGGTCTGACGTCATCTTACTGTGTGGACGAATGGGAGCAGTACGCGTGCGTTGCTCCCGGCTTTTGCACAAAGAAACCGTGTCTCCATGACAGTCGCTGCGTCCCTAGTAACCAAACGTATCAATGCGATTGCAGCCGCACCAATTTCACTGGCGAGCTCTGTGAAATTCCTTTAGCGTGCCTGGAGCAGCCGTGTGGAGACGCGGAGCGGTGTGTAGCCGACAAGAGTGGTTTTCGCTGTGAGCTGATTTCCTCCAATTTGTCGTCGACAGGTTTGTCGAAGAGCCTTATTCTTGCAATATCTCTAAGTGCTATATTTTTCATAGCCATTGTCGTGGGATTCTTTGCTGCTCGGAGAAGATTGATTACCAGCAGGATGAGCAAAGCTGGCGAGAGGGTGAGCGCCGTGAGTTTTATTAACCCTGCTATGGAAGGGAGTTTCGAAACTTTACCGGACGGTGGGTATAAAGCAGAGGGCTTTCCTTCGCAAATGCGTGCGTTCCTATCAGACGGTTCGTTTGAGCCAGCGCGCCTATACAGTCGCTCGCAACCCGATCTTGTCGCCTTGAGCAAGGAGATAGAATTCGGTGGTTCCCACATGTCCTTGCCTGCTTATCCTGCGAGGGAACAAGCACGAAGGATAGCTAGCCACGGCGTACATTTCATTGCTCAGGGGCATGAGAATCAAGGTTTTGTTGAACAGGACTTGGTCTATCGTCACGATGTATCCAAGGAGCGTCTAATAGATCCCTCCGCAGACGCCTTGGGCTGGGCTGACGTGGTAGGTAGTGAGACCCGTGAGGGATCGGTGAGAATGACTCCTCCTTGTGAAAGTGGGTTTGAGTCAACAGGTAGCGATCTCGACGCCTCCGAACATCTGCCGCGCATAGGGGAAAGAGGAAGCTTCCCGATTGAAGAATACGACTTGGACCAGGCTAGTATGGGGTTTAGTGAGATGAGTTTTCCGTATGACACCGCTTCGACGACGCATCGAACGCTCTCGGGCCAGTTCCGTTACGGAATCCCTGAGCACGGGCAATACCCTCATACGTTTTCTACACTGCCGGTTCCCGCCAATGGGCCTGACCTTGTGTACTGGCATCGCAGTGACGCTTCTGATTCCGCCTCTTCGGACTCCTCGTTTACATGCAGTGACTGCGAGCAAGAGGACGCCGTTAGCCGCTTGCCAACTGAACCGATCTACGCTTTGAGGCGCGTAGACCGTGGTCTCGATAAGCTTCCACTGACGTCATCGGCCGAGGACTCTCCCGCGTATTATAGGCCGCTTTTTTCGAAGAATGCTACCGATCCAGCCCGCGCGGAAAGAAGATCCAAAGAGAAGGCAACTAAAGGTCGGAAAGAGCGCAGACAGGAACCCGGCATTGCTGACCACGAGCCTTCCTTGAACTGGTCGGCGGAATATTCTAACTTCGCTCCTGGTTATCAGGGGCTTGGCGCGCTGACTGACCCTTTGGCGTCTAGTCAGGTCGCGAGCGGCAGCTCCGCTGGCGGGTTGGCACAGCACGCCGAAATCAGCCGATATTTACAACCGAGTTGGCGCTCGGACCATCGTAGTGAGTCGCCTTTGTTTGACGTGGACGGAAGCGCGTTGGGACCACGACTTAGTCAGCTCTCGCAGAGTTCTAGACTCTCAGACGATCCCGACGCGTTTCCACCTAGTGCCACCGCGCAGCAGCAGCCTCTCTTTGTTGCAGCATCACCTAGCAACCCTAAAGATGGCGCTGAATTTGAACTTCGCCTCAAAGGACGGAGGTTAGACGATGTTCCCGAGTCTGACGCCGAAGAATACGTTTAAATGGACTCTTGTGAGTAATCATGTCCTGTATGTCCATTAATCGTAGTTGGTTTCTCAGTGGGTTCTCTTGTTTCCTCAAAAAGTCGATACGACACTAGTTAAACATTCGCGTTTATGACGATTCGGGAGCTTTGGCTCGTAGCTTTTGCCCACGATGGTGTGTTTTTATTTATTTCTTTTTTTCGTGCGTGAGTTTAAGTATTGTAAGTATGCGGTCTGTCGCATTGCTATTTGATTTGTCGCATTTTTATCTGGCAAAGGCCGGATTTTATTTATGTTTTAACTGTGGCCGTTGCACTAGTTGTATTGTTAACAGTTTCAATCGTAATTGCCTTATTTTAACATGTTTTCGTGCTTGTCGCCCGCCCGTACTGCCAGCCCCGCATAATTGTGCTACATCCATTCGAGTATATAGCTAAGCATACGAGCTGCTATTGGGGGGCTGTTTAAATTTTTATTGCTGGATGTCGAATTTTTCAAAAAGTTTTGTCAGTTTTAGGCTTGAGACGTGTAGTGTTTTAGTTTTATTACATAAGTTATTTGGGGAAGCGCCTGCATTTTCGACGGGGTTGGTAAGTTTCAGGTATGATTTTCTTCCTTTATAAAGTTTGGACGCCAAGATTTTGAGATCGACATGGAGTTTGCACGTCAACTTGTAGATGATTTTTCAATGAAGATTTATCGATGTTTATAACTTTGATTTTGTATGGGGTTTCGTGAAGACGATTATTTTTTAATTAATGTTATTAATGCGGTGGTACTGCTCAACTTCAAATTTTTGTAAAGAGATTAAAGTTTTTGCTTATACCGTTTTTGGGTTTCCAATGTTTATTATGCAGCAACTAAGAAGATATTTTTCGAAGACTTTTGAGCCTTGGCTGACATGTGTTATTATTTCTTTTTATCTTCAGAAAGTCGATTCTTGTGCTCGTTCTTCTGTTCTCCTTTTGTGTTTTCGACTTTTCACTTGAAGGAAATACGTGTTTTTTGTTCTGCTCTGCCACCTAGTGAGCAGAAAAACATAAATAAGATATTGCATGTTACAATAAGAAAGCTGCTGATCGTGCCTTATTGATCCATGTTTCTGCAGCGGATCATATAAATGGTAACAGAATGCTCCGTTTTGCTTCATGTTCTCATCTCTCGCAAGCAGCCCATAGATGTCAATTAATCGCCAACAAGCGTTTGCCACAGTGGCCTATGCAGGTGTGTTTGTAAGAGCCGTAATATATCTTCTGACTCTTCTCACAGAAGAACGTTTCCACTGAATTAGTTCCGACGGGCCTTACATGCACGATACGGGTCTCACTATCGATCTCGAGGCTTTCAAGAGAATAGCGTTGTACGTAATCGGCTAGGTTTACATAATAACCCGGCATCGCTATGCCATGCTAGATCGTTTAGTACAAGGGTCTCCAATCTACGGCCCGCGATGCCTTTTACTGCGGCTCGCGGATTCATTTTATCAACAAAATGAAACACAAAAATTTTCCATTCGTCAAAGGTCGCGCTTCTCACTTGCGAACTAAATTCATCTATTAATGCTTTTTATGAAATTCCCCGTGAGGATTTAAGTGGACATAGCGCCGTGGAGAGACAACAATGACTTTAGCAAAGCAGACAGGAAGGACGATGGCGTGTGTATTAGGGAATGCTAGCTAGCTCGAGTCTGTTGAAACCAAAATACACTTAATCGTGCTTATCTGTTCATAGATTTTTCAGTTGATTTTTAAACTGATTTCTTTAGCAGAACTTTTCACGGTTTTTTCTTTACCATTCCAAGCTCTTAAATTCATTATGACAATAAACGCCGATCTTTTAAGAACGTAAATCTAGAATGCTTGCACTCCAGGAAGCTCGTTGGTACTGTGGGCTCAAAAATCTACCAGATATTTACGAATTGCCTAATCAACCATCAACATTGGGAAGTTCAGTGAGCTATCCATATATTTTAGGTCAGGATAGCACTACGTAGTTGAAGTTGGTAAAGAACCATGAGCTGTCCTAGATGCCAGTCCATCTATCGCCAGTGATAGCAAATGAACCCAGTTGACGGATGCTCGATGAGCCTAAACGAGCAAGAGAACTCGTTACGTACCTACAAAGACAGGCTCGCAAGCCTGGTCGATGCTCCAGTGACCGTGAAACTTTCATCGCATAGCCCCCTGTTACCCGGAGACGCTCTTCGTCAAGGCCTTCCCAGCAGACGACGTAGTCATACCGGTCTTCTTTGCGGATTTGCAAAAGATGGAGCCACAAAGAATTTGTCTCATACCCTGCTTGCCGACGGACACCGCGTGGATGCTCTCCTAGTTGGTCGGCAGCACGACATAGCGAAGCTATCGTGCTTCCGAATGCAGTCTGCAAGTGAAATAGTGGTGTACAAAAAGCATTCCACAGCAAGTGTTACATCTGTCTTCTACAACGAGCCAACGACTACTCCTACGGTGGCTTCGTCTCAGCAGACATTCGCATTCGAGCCTGCAAATTTTCCACATACGTTTTTGGTGCCGTGACCAGGTTAAATAAATAGCGCGCGCGTTTTTATGGGTTATGGCTTAAGGGTTAACCACGCAACTTACGCACTTGATACCAAGCTTGCGATGGAGAGTAAAGGAAGTCCTCCGCTAAGGTGTGCCGTGTCTACCAGATACAGATTAACTCTAGTCAAAACCTTTCCATCCTCCGCCTCCAGTATTCCGGGCACAACCATCAACGCCGCTCAGGTCACAGGGTTAGAATTTGCTGGTGCATTACATCACGCCACCCCTGATAAGTAGTTTGGAAACTGTAATGTGTTTCTCTTTATGTAATCGGTTACAAGAACAATACTTTTAGAATTCGGTACAGGTATGACAACCGAAGGTTTTTACAGGCTTTCAGACGGTTTGTCGCAAGGCGGTCACTTCCGATTTAGCTCATCTCCGACAACTCGAAAAAAATTATTGCAGACCTGATGAACACTCTCCTCCACAGTGAGATGGTACAACAGCATTCCACTAGTAGAAGGATTAACTGGACCTTCATAGCTAAGCGTGCACTTTGATTCGGCGGCTTTTACGAGCATTTGATTAGAATGACCAAATCAGTGATACGCAAAGTTCTTGGGAAATCAACTGTCACCTACGATGAACTACAGACAGCGCTCGTCGAAACGGAAGCTGTACTGAACAAGCGACCCTTAGCTTGCATTCCCCATTTCCTTCAACCAAGATGGCCTCAGTCCTATAGCGCACTTGCTATATGGTCGTCGAATAATTACTCTTCCTGATGCTGACTAAGACGAAGATCAGAACTCCGATCCAGATTACACAGCAAGTGCGACAGGAGCGCTCAAGAGACTTATATATGTTGCTAAGGTTTTCCAACAGATCTCTTGATGAGAGGACAAATAACTTCGGGAGCGACATAGTAAATTCGGTATTTGAGGCATTACTAAAAACACGCACATCATGATGGGGAGATGTCATAATATTGCATTGGGACACGAAAAAGCGAGCTGACTGGCATTTCAAAACTTTCATTCGCAAACTGAGGATGTGTTTGTTTGCTCCTCCAGAATCAAGACCAAACCGGGTGCGAGGAACAGACCCGTTGCGAGGCTGTATACGTCAGAAATATCGACAGAGAACGAGTTATTCCAGATAAGACAATTCGTATGAAGATCGACAGGAAGTGGAATCCGCAGGACTACAGCGTCGTACAAAAGACAGTCACGGCGGCGAAAGCTCTTCAAAGGATGGGAAAGAAAAGGACTATAAACAATCTATTTCTGTATAGCTTAATTAGAATTTCTTTGGCGCCAATTGTGTAAATAACGACCTTAAGGAACCTTCTTGTGAAAGTAGTTTAGCGTGTTTTACTTTCTGTTGTCGTTATTAATCAGTTTTTGAGGCGCAGTTTCTGTTAGTGTTTTCCAATGCTCAGCCATTATTTGTAATCGTATATGGTGCTCACATAATTCGTCGTCACTGAATTGGTTAGCTTCTCTAGAGAGCATATAAATGGTAAGCTCTTGCAAATATATTCAGATCGAAAGTGAAGTGATGATGAACAACAAGCATTCTACAACAAGCGTTTAATCTGTCTTCTACAAACCCAGGACTACTTATGCGTTGTTTTTAAACTCAGAATCCACTCTTTTTCGAGCTTTAACATTTTCCCAATACATGAAAGGAGGCTATTCTAAAATAGTGTTCGTGCAGTCTAGCAATCGTGGTTTGAATCTTATCTTGACAGACTAAATCAATTTATTGCGATATAGCCTACTGCCTCTATCCTATGTAATTTTAACTCTACAACGGTCCAAGCAATGGGATGACATGCCCCAAGACAATAAAATCAGGTTTACGAATTCTGAAGTAGTATCCGAAGACAAAAGTTGTGTTTTTCTACCGGTCACGACCGCTGTCTTTGTTGGAATTCTCACTAGACGGTACAGGTTCAAAAGACACTTCGTCTCAGATAAGACTGATTGTTCTAGACACTTACACTATCATAACCTGATTCTTCCGTTATTCCCTTCCGTAACATAAAGAGGATAGTGTGTCGGCTTTTCTTGTCTTTAAGATAATTTATCTAATAGATATATAGTATATATCATGTTACCACGTATTGCATCTAATATTTCTGATAACCTGATTTAGTGGCACTCTCAATCATATTGGCCCTGGTCGTCGAGGAGTGCATTTATAAGGTATGCAGAAAAAGTATTATCCGGAAATATGACTGGTCGTTTTTGGTCTTTAGTAGTTCTTGATGTTGCTGTAGCGCCTTTGCCTACTAAGAATATAATAAACAATTTATTTCTCGCTTCTGCTTTGTTGTCAATAGAAAGGCTACTAACAAAAATAATATGACTAGAACTTAATATGGCAGTCAAGGTTAATCAGTAAATTGGGCATTCATATGATGGATTTTTTATTCATGGGGTCCTGTTTTTCAACGCTGCTGTACTACACTCGCCCGGAGAATATTTCCTTCCTAGAAACTTTCTCGGTTTACGCCTTCTCATCACTAAAATTAAAAACTGCATGTGTAACTGTAGTGGCGCCATGTGAGGGTAGGCGCTTGCAGTAAACTTTTGAAAGGTATCTGACAATCACATCTTACCTTTCTTTAGCCACGCATTCACTACTTCACAAAAACAGACAAACAACAGAAGCTCAGTAGTGCTTGGTCCCTTTCTTTATTGTCTCCCAACCTTCCACGACTACTAAGGCACGTCGCGTTTGATTTCTTGGTTGCTCGTTTTTCTGATACTCTCCTGATATTCTGGTTCGCTACCGCCGGAAATGAAGTTTAACCCGCTTGGTTAGTCTTTGATGCACACATGCGCAATCCCATATCATGCAGGAGTCTGTTGTTGTTGTCCCACGGCGTTAACCGTGTACGAATTGTGGACTTCCGCTCCTGGTATGTTCCCGTCAAGTAGAGACCTTAAAAGTAGCTTTTCAATAAAATTTCAATTAAGCTATTTGTTAGAGTCTAAAGGCCTGTGTATTCCAATCATGTATTTGAAAATCAACGTATGAGGTTCTTGGTGCACTGCTAACTAAGAAAACTGTATAGCTACTGTAGTGTAAAAATTATAGGTTAATTTGATGTGTTTTGTGTGCTGCTTGTATGGTTTTATTTTCTGGGCGTCTGCCAGATCCTAGTGAGGAATGTCTAGAAGGTCACCTCCGGATCCCGATAGCATGAAGAAGGCTAGCCTGATGTAAGTATGGAAGAATCTGGAATTAAGCATGACTTCTTGTTTTTGCGAAGTCTTGCTTCAGTTTGATTGAGAGTATAGACAGATTGCCAAAATTTGCAGTGCAACAACATTGAGTAGTACATGATTGCACCCTTACTTGGAAGGTGGTCACATCCTTGCTTGTCATGTAATGGCTGCCATCCTAAGATGTTAATATGCAGTCAATTCACATCCAAGACTAAAGCAGCATGTATGTGTTTCCCATCTTCTCAGGTATTCGAAGGTCTATAAATGTTTATTATCCTAGCAAGACCCCAAAGTCCACTTATGTTGTGTGTAGTCCAATTGAAAAAATAATCCTTGTGGTTTCGACCTGTAATTTACATGCAAACTGAAGTTAATTCTTCTGTGGTAAAAGTGCAAACATTTTGGAAAGATCCAAGAAGTGTTAGATGCTGCGAAGATCCGTTATGGAGAGGCAGAGCTTGCATTTGAATCTGAAGCTTCTTTTAATTCGCTTGCTTCATGATTTGACATGAGATTGTCATGCATAAGGAAGAGTATATTAAGAAGGGAGCATTTGTGGCAGATATGTAGTAGTGTTGTGAAATAAAAACAATGGCTTCTTCAGATATTTTGAGATTTGAGTAATAAAGTAAATAATGCAAAGTGCCAATGGAATTGAAAATAAACTCTAAATGGCATTTTAATGTCACATTATTAAAATAAGACCTTAGCATAGTAAATAATGATAGACAATTGTGGATTGCGAATTTTTATGTGTTGGTATTAAAGTGATTATTGTTTTGTTCTATAATAAAAATATAATGTCTGCTTGGCATATTTTGTTAATATAGGAAGCGATAATGGTGACAGGGTCATATTTTTCCTTTGCACAATGTTTATACTGTTGTCATGTGGCTATTACATGTTTTTGATTCCTAACTCGTATGACGATAACATTGCATTTCCATAAACTTTGTTGTTATGTGCTTTTTCCTTTCTATAGCCATAGTTTGAACCAGTTGATTAAGTTTCATGGTTATATCTTTCTTGAAAAAGGGGCCTATTAAATACTTTAATAGATGCATTGATACCTAGTTGTACCATGATCTTTATCAGTATATTGAGTTGTTAGCTAGAATAGGGTGTTTTCTTGTATTATAGTAAGGTTCTGTATTGATAGCAGTACAATAGGCATATTCCTCTGAACTTGTTACAGTTTAACCGTGTTGTGCATGTTAACATTTTCCACAAGGAATAAAAAAGACGCACTCTTGCATAGTTTGTGTAGTCTATTGTGGCTGTTGTTTGTTTAAGTGTAATTATAGTTGCTTCTATGTATCTGATGTATAGCTTGCTATTTTATCCTTTCCAATTTTTGTTATTTTAGGGCTGGCGAGCCAATGCTATCCCCTGTCCCTGCAGACTTGTAAGTATCTCATTCACACAAATCGTATGTAATACAAGCTACAGTTTTTCTGAAGAATCGGTATTTGAATTGGCAAATTTGTGTGATTCAAATTTGCTTGAAGGCTTCTCATCCCACCTACCTTACTTTCATATTGTTATCCATGCTGCGAAATTGACCATCAACAAAATTTGCGTTGCTTTGAAGCTATTACTCAAACGCTCTTGACTTATCCAGTGTGGGTTAAATGGACCCGCTAAATCTGTAGCCAAAATGATGGTTTGTAAATTTTGGGAATGCCATTTTCAATTCATTTAGTATGTTTTTGAACGAATAATAAATAGCATATGAGCAAGGAGCCAGCACAATGTAATCAACTGTAAGAAAGTTGAATGGTAGTCAAAAATTTAAACTCTGAAAGTTAGAAAGTTAAAAGTTAAACTCTTAAATGGTATTTCATGCATTTCATAGCTGGATAGTTAAAGGAGCGATGAATTCCCAAGCTCGTGCAGGTTGATGCGGGAGTAGAGCCCCTGGCAGACTGTTTGCTTTTCAATGTGAAGAGATTCTGCTTCTATCATTTAAATAGGAATACACGTAGGGAGTGCTAGAGTTTGCTTTCTGATACAATTGCATCTTTGATTGTGACAGAGCTTCTCATTATTAACTATTTAATCAAATTCTTTCGTATAAAGCAAAGCCAGCTATTTGCCGCTTTGCTTAGCAGCAAAAATGCTCAGTAAATTTATGGCTGTATCCTTCTCTTGAAATAAATAAGTGGAGTTGTTGGCTAAATAGTGACGTTTTTGGCTGGTTTAGAGTTATAGCATAGAAGGTAAAAAGGCATAGAAGTTAGTTTATAAACTTCGCAACTTGGACTAACTGATTTGTTTAGTAGGCTGGTTGTCAGTTTATTTTTTATGATATTCGTTCTATCTCTGGACCATTAGTCTCGATGCTGCACTTATTAAATCCAGAGCTTCTCTACGCGTGCGTACGGTTGTGATGTTAAATAAATTCAATGCTCGTCTGTTAAGCGTTTTTTTCTTCCTTCAATCTTTGTATAATAGAAAGCGGAATGCAGAAGATCTCATCAAGCGTTACTTCATCCAGTTAACAGAGGGTTGCGGTAGGGCTGACTGCAACAATGAGAACTGCTACAGCTACAGCAAGAAACACGTCTCCACGAATGATGCGGCTGCTATGGCTCTGAAATTATTATTAAAACGCGCAAAACTATGTGACCTGAAAATAGGTTTGCTATTCATCTTGCCTCCCTAGCGCTGTTGCTTGTTACGTAGTGCTTTTGCTATGGATTTTCCTGTTCTCTTTCTATTGCAAAAGTCTGACATGCAATGCAGTTTCTACTTTGCTGGTTCGTGCCGATAATATTATGAGCTTACAAATCTACCTTAAGGAAGCACAAAAAAGTCTTTAGAGAAGGAAAACTTATCAGAAAGATTTAGTGCTTCACTTATTGATTTTAATTCTGATGCGCCTGGGCTGGATTCATAAAGATTCTAGTAGTGTGGCATAGGAAGCACTGTAATTTTTTAGGAGAATGCGATCAATACTGTGCTGGAAGATTGTTGCGGTGCTTGGTGTGGCCTGGTATATTCTTTTGGGATGCCTCTCATTTTAGATACATGACATGATCAGGATAATCTAAGCTAGGATAAGCAAAGATAAGCTTTTAGTAGTGTGGCTTAGCAACCTCTGTAATTTTTTTGTAGAATAAGATCAATGCTGGAGGTTTGTTTTTATGCGTGGTGTGGCATGTTATTTTGGTTTGAATTTTTACTCATTTTAGATATACAACATGATCACGATAATGTTGTCAACGTTGCTGCCGCGGCAGATCCTGTCCTTTCCAGAGGCTTCATAGAAAGTGTGATATCCGGGTGCCAAGCCTCTGGTGACTTCAAGCCATTAGTTCGAGTCCTTGGAAAAGCCTTCTCTTCACCCGATATCTTGAACAAGAGCTTCTTGGTACATGGTGCTGTCTCGGGTGAACCGGAATCCGTCCTGCCAATCAACCACGTCGACATCATCGCGAGCTACAACCTGCTATTTGGCTTGGAGCAAGGGGCGGTGGAAAACTCCATCATCAACGGCATTACTGCGCTTGGGAACAGCATAGAAATCGAGCTGAAGACGAATCACAGGCTTCTTCAAAAGGAAGACCTTACCCAGTTTATCATAGTCCTGCTCAATCCGAATCTTCATAGCCCGGAGTACTTGGAGAGTGCTCTGCCTAACATGCTTCGCGCGATGATGGCTTTGTCGTTAGAACTAAAATGTGTCCTTGTTCAGTACTGGTCGAAACATCCCGAAGTCGAGCTGAGGAAGCTGGTGGATATTTTTCAGCAAATGATCACAGTTCGTATATTGACCGGTCCACATGCGAAGACCTCCATGCCGGTAAACGACGACCCGCCTATAACGAATTCGGTAAAGGCCTTGGAGCTTGTGTACTTCGCTAGTATTTTGGGCGGGGAATTCGACGATGAAAAGAGCTGCCCCGAGCTCACTGATCAAGATACAGAGATGGGGTCTGTCGAGTCAAACGTTCTCATTGCGGCTGCGAAGGCTTTACTTTCCGACGTCGAGCCGCCTGCGAAGAGTAAGATAGCCGAAAACTTGAAGATCGATGTATTGAATTGCAGGAAGCCCGTCATCCCGTTTAAGGATTTCGTGAACGAGTGTTTGAACGATGCCATCGAAATGGACCGTGACTTCATGTATTATAAGGACGGAGGCATTCGCTTCTCGTTCCTGAACTATCCGTTCGTTCTCAGTACAGTGACGAAAAGCTTGGGCTTGTTCTACGATAACCGTGTGCGCATGTACAGCGAGAGGAGAATGATGGTCTTGTATGCGCTGATGCAAGGGCATAGCCAATCGCCCTACCTCAAGATTAAAGTTAGAAGAGGTCATCTGATCCAGGATGCTCTTATCAGTGTGAGTATGGCTACTTAAATGCCGTTTTTTTTTAAATTGCCATTCTTTCATTTTCTGGTCTGAGAATAGTTCTTCGAAGATTTTTTTATTTGATAAACGACGATTTTTCTTTGTTGCCTTATATTTTATGTGTGTCAACTGGTCGGAGGCTTTAATTCATTCGTATATTACATGATGAAGCCTGGTTTTCATCAGCTTACGTTTACAGGTCGAACTGCGCATGTCGCACTCGCGTGGTTTGTTCTTGCTTATTGCTGTGTTGTGGAGGCGAGCTGCTAGTATTTGACCGACTAGCGCTTTCCTTTTGTGCAGAAGTAGGGGAAAAAACCTTGTTTCGACAAAATATGGTGTGCTGAGCTCCCAGCCGTTCTGAAGTATTCCGCTGGTTCGTTGTCGTTTTTTGTAGTTGTTGTTGTTGTTGTTGTTGTTGTTGTTGTTGTTGTTGATGATGATGATGATGATGATGATGATGATGATGAT
>QQSS02192126.1:0-13024 GCA_003687565.2 Craspedacusta sowerbii
AAGAATTACGTTTACGCTAGACGTATCTTTTCTTAATTTGCTGACAGCAGATTCGATTTCCGGCATTAAGCGTGGCAAATGAATTTCTCGAAGTTGAGAGCTGCTAGGAATATTACCGCCATTTGGTACAAACTTTCGTAAAAATGGACGTATCTCTTCCACTTTCTGCAGAGGTATATCAGCTGCATCAAATATAGTTATTTGATCGGCAATTAGTTCCGTCTTCTGTTGACTTCCTGACAGAATGTCACTCATGCAACGCTGTCTTTTTACCGGTCTCGATATGCTTTCGTTTTTTGAAGGTCCAGCTTCCAATTATCGCATTATTTTGCCGTTTTTATGCTTGTCGGTTTGTCTGTGCTTTACGATGTCACTCTTGTGCACCCAACTAACGCTGCAGTTACAGTTTTTGCAGTATGCATTTCCGTCCAGAACTGAAAAACCTTCGTTTGAAAATTCGACAACACGCTGTTGGGCCTTGAAGCAATTGCTACAATGAATATTAAAGAATTGAGAAATCATACAAATCCGTCTTGAGACATAATATAAACTGATACCCAGATAATCCGCAACACAAGAGGTCCTAATTCCCAGAGAAGAAGCAAAAAATATGACTAGCAAAGCAAATTCCAAACAGGCAAGAGTGAGTTCTTCATCGTGACTTATCTCAGTATTCAAAGCGCAATGTAGCGTAAGCATAAAAGAGCCACCAAGACTATGGTGCGGAAGGGTAACTGCGCATACCCTATTCTACCGCAAGCCGTTTAACAGACTCACACGGAAGGCTCAAATAAGTACTAGCTCTTACCACTCTTTCAGTAGACTAAGGAAATCGTAACCATGTGCTGTCGCTTGCAACTTTTATGGAGCGACTGCTCCAGAGCCAGAAGACTGCAGCTAGAAGTGTAGTAGTTGCTGGAAAATCAAGTCCAATTTATTTGCTCGTGCGCCCCCATGCACATGTAGGGCTGAGGAGAATGGGAATTCTGTTAATTATTTTAAGGAATTTTGGTGCCGGTGATGTAATTTTTCGACAGTTCCCGACGATTCCCGCGAGAAATATTTTTAAAGATATACCCGGGATGTCCCGAGGACGATGAAGTATTTTTTACGAAAATTCCCGGGAATTCCTGCGGGAATTTTTGCGGATATTATTCCCGGGAATTCCTGGTGCCCTTGGACCCCACTTGCATAAAAAAACGGTCCCCTTTCGCCAGCTTTTCTGTCTCCATGAATTCTGCTTTGGTGGCAGCCCTAATTAGCGCTTCCTCCGCTATCGACGCTTTTTTTTAGCAAGTCTCTCACTTCGGATAATATGTGCTGGCGCAGTATGCCAGTTTCAACCGCTTTGAGAAACACGCGCTGAATAAGTGACTTGCTATAAGAAACATTGGCGACCATTATGGAAGATTCTGCCAGTAGCTGCGCCTCCGCTTCACGGCACCCTCTGGAATCACCACTTGTCGTAATCATGTAGAAAATGCAGCAGCTCGAAATGCGGCAACGGATGGCTTTATCAAAGCGCAGAATAGTGCCGTTAACTGCCACGGGCACACCAGATGCAGCGCAGAGCCACTCGCCCCGTACTAGGGTAACCCGCCCTTGTGTCGACGCCGACTTGAGCGACAACCGCTGGCTGGTATTTTTCGACTCGTGGGCTCGCTACAAAGACATAACCAGTTTGACATACACCGCCGATATCTGCAATGAGCTTGCTCGGAAAAGGCGAATGAACTTCTCGTAAATTCTGAGGGTCCAGACTCACTAAGCAACGCAGCGGAGCGTGAGCTGTTGTGCTACATCAAAGCAGTTGCAGCAAGAGCCCTGAAGTTCATCGGCAGCAATTTTTAATGATGAAACAGCAAGACTGAGGGAGCTCTACTAACTTCATTTCTCGTCTCAAAGCCCAAGCTATGCTGTTCGCATTCAACCAGTAAGGGTATAATTGCGACAGAGAATGTGCCATATCTTACTCCAATGACATAGTCGAAACCCAATTAATCTCGGGTACCGCAAACGCCCCTCATCAAAGTTGCAATATAGACAAAAGTAAAGTTGCAATATTATAGACAACCTCGATATAGCTGCCACTTGCTATCAATGGACTTTCAAATCTACTCCTATTCCTCCCACACATAAATATTACTGTGCAACTGTTTGTTCAAAGCGCCACGTCCAACCTACTTGCAAAAGATCACTTCTGTGATGGTGCTAAAGACAACGAGCACGTCGCCTACAGTCATGAGAGTAACGGCGTTACAAGCAACGGCGTTACTAGCGGCGTTACTTTTTTCAGTAACTAGTAATCTAACTAGTTACTTTTTCTGCCGTTACAACGCTGTTACCGTTACTAAGTCGCAGTTACTACGCGTTACTCTGGTAACGAACTCGTGAACTCCTAATGGCCAATAGCATACTTGCTCTTTGCTTTATGCATCACGTTAATTAAAAAATTACGCCTTTTACATCAGCTCGATACTCTCAATTAACTTTAGATCATTAGACGAAGTTGGAAGTCCAGGAAGTGGCGGGACTCTCCCATGGTCTCTGCCTGTTTCGGAAGGAGGAAGTGGAGGACAAGATAACTGCCTAGTTAATTATGGTGACTTACTGCAGATGACTTCTTTCTTAATTTAACCTAATTAGAGAGATTGTGTGGACAGATATCGTCAGCACACAGCTGCGCGTTTATCATTTGATTGTAAAGCAATGGCGAGCCAGGTGGATGTGAAGGGGAAGACTGCGTTTTTGAGTTGGAATTTCATGCATTAATCTAGCCTCATTGAGGTAAAAAGCAAGACCTTAACCTTTTAACAGCACACGCTTCCTGTAAACTGTTTGCTCGAAAGGAAAATGATGGCTTAGCTGGGGTGGTAAATGAGAAAGAATGACGAAGTGAAGGACCCACGCATTCTAAACAGCAAAGGCTTAATTTTTCTGCTCCACAACATCTTGTGACGCAGTCTGAGCTCTACGCCTTAATAGGCAGGTATGTTGTCGAAAATATGTTGGAATTGTCAGCAGTTGATTCGGATTCCTTCAGGCCTTTCATAAGGAAAATCCCGAGAAAAGTTGGAGTCAGCACGCCATGCAGAAAGACGCTTTCTTCTTACATTGATACAGAATTTAAAAAAATTAGCGTCGAGCTCAGAAAAGGATTTGATGAGCTAGAATACGTGTCCACAACTGCAGATATGTGGACAGCAAATAACAAGAGCTATCTGGCCGTTACTGCGCACTGGATACATCCAGGAAGCATGGAGAGAAAGAAAGCTGCTCTTTCATGTAGACGTTTTAAGGACCGTCATACTCACAACGGTATTGCCACTGAACTTGACAACATTAATTCGTCATATAACGTTTCGCATGAAATGACGGAAACTGTCACAGACAACGACTCAGGCTTTTAAAAGGTATCAGCCAGTCGAGGGGATGACTCTGAGAATGAGGAAGGGGAAGTGACTATTACAAACATGAATGCTGTCTTGAAAGACCGTGCTCATGACAATGATAATGTTGAGAGTACTTTGCCACCACACCAGAGATGCGCATCAGACACAGCCAACCTTGTTTCATGCTCTGACGTTGACAAGTGGATTCTCTCGAGACCTGAAATTGAAATATTCAAACTGCAACAGCAAAATGCGCAGCGTTATGGAATAAAGCATGGCCGCAGAGACCGTGGAGGACTTAATTGGAAGAAGAATGATAGTCCCTTGCACTGCCAGATGGAATTCTTTTTATAACACCCTCTCTACGATCTGCGAGATTCCAACTGTTGAGCTTAATACCATTTCGTTCAAGTTTGGCACGAAAACGATCGCAGAAAAAGAGCATCAGCTGCTGAGAGAATACTGCACTGTGATGAGACTACTGACAGTCGCCCTAGATATTCTACAGGGTGAGGATCATTGTTATCATGGCATTCTCTTACCTACCTTGGAAACCTTGATGATGAAAACGCTTAAGCAGAAAAGTGGTCTCCAAATTCTAGCTGACCTACCCGAGGCAATTTTTGCAGTAAGAACTATTCTTTATTTTACGTGTTAAATTGATCCATGCATATATTGTACCTATTGCATGCCATCTCATGGGTGAGTGTAAATGTTTCTCTTATGAGTCCCTAATAGAGCAAAATGCGTGTGGGGTAATGGAATACGCACCTTAACTTTTGACGATGTTTTCCCCTTCAATTGATGTTAGTCAATGATTTTGCATTCCAATTTGAGAATTGGGTTTAATACTGGGCTAGGTATTTTATGAAGAAAATCTCAGGCACTGCTTTACCTCAAGGCGCGCTTTGACGACAAGCCTCTGTTCAATATGGAGTTGGTAAAAGCAGATTCCACAAAGTTTGCCTTCGAGACTGCAGAAAACTGGCATTTCCGTAGATTCTTTGAATGCAGGTCTATTGTGAGCTTTCAGATCAACAGCGGCTTAGGAGCACGTGCAAACCCCATCATAGCGATGTTACGTAGTTGACAGCTCGTAACCAGTTTCGCTAGGTTCTTCGACCTATTTGAATGTCATGAGTGTTGGTATGTGTATTTGTGTGTGCGTGTGCGTGTCATATGCGGTGCGCTTATGTGCGCTTACAATAGACAGTCAGTTGAGTGTTCTATATATTATGTCCTTTTAGCCAATAAAAACAAGATTTGTTGAGGTGCTGGAGAGCGACAAGGCCATACGGGCTGCTGTGACTCTGGCCAGGCTCAAGTTACGGTGGCTGCGAACGCAAGAAAAGAAGACATGGCAAAGGAGATATTACTGGCAGAATGTCGCTCAATGGTAATAAACGAAGACCGGCAGGAAGGTACAATCACCACGCCTATATGCACCAGAGAATTTCCCTAAATCATAATGCTGCTACTCCATCCAGTGCTCCAGTAGAGCGATTGTTTAGCCTGGGAAAGCTTGTTTTCATTCCAAAGAGGAAAAGGCTTTCCGAACAAAAGTTCGAGAAGCTGCTTCTCCTTAGATACAATAACTGGTTTCATGGCTAAGATAGTTTGGATTCAGCAAATGTTCTTAGTCGTGGCACCGTATATTTCCCGTTCTGATATAGTTTCAATAAGCAAGCACCACTTCATTTCCCTTGGTTTGCAGTTCTTACTATATGTAAATATCTTATATACATACCAGAAAAAGTCAAAATTCTTTAACATTTTTAAATTTTCTTTTTTTTGAGGGGTAGGGGTAGGGGAATTAACGCAATCGTTACTTTTCATAGTAACTTTCATTGAGGAGCAACGCCGTTAGTGACTTCGTTACTTTTCAGAAGAAGTAGCTAGTAACTGTAACCCAACACTGGTCGCCTATAGCAATAAAACGTGTGAAATGCTGCCTGAACTGAAAAAAGTGAAAGAACTGTTGCTTAGGTTTTCTCGCAGTTGTCGTAGAAAAAGTGGCAAATCCAGTCCGAGGGTTGGCAAAACAATTGCAACCTAAGATGATGTCGGAAACTTCCTTAAGGAAGGTGTGAACTTGAATCAGCACATTCCAATAATGTAGATAGGCATACGCGTGGTGTACTACTTTCGTGTGTCATGTTTGCGTACGTATTTTCATTGTTATGATAATTGCTCGGAGGAGGGGAGGAGAATGTGAACGTGGGGTGGTGTTGTGAAGTTTATACTGACTAGGAGTTACGATGGTATTTAAGGGAGGATTATTTTATTCGTGACAGATGGATGAATGCGAGAGAGTGATAGTGAGAAACAATGATGATGTGACTGGCGAGATCTTCTGACTTTGACTGTGACTGTGAGAAAATAAAGAAGAAACGGTGAGGCCAACTTGTGGACAATCTCTGTAACGAGTTGGAAGAATAGCCATGCATTATAGCTTACGCAACCGCGAGTAAAGTCGCATTAACATACATGTATTTCCGACAAGGAGGCCACAAACTTTGTTCTCGGATTAAAATCATGTTGCCCTTATGGTTGCAGTCGAGAACATGAAAAGCTCTTTTCTGAGTACTATTTCATAAGACGTCTTTAAAATGCTATTTGAAGCAGGGTCTTGTGCAGTGTCTGGTCTCAGACAACAGTTAATATTGTACAGCCTTTAATTAACTTTGCGGAGTTACTTTAAAGCCATGGCTTCCTCGCCTATTTAAAAATCGCTGTTTTTCTTTCTTGAATCAGTTCATCTAATGAAGTGTTCTATCAACAACGGCCTTTTCGCAACAAGACTAACAAAAAAGCTTTTTCTGCCCACATTTTCATGTTTCCAACGATCATCCAGAAAGAAAAGTAATTCTTTGTAGTACAATCCCTACTGAGTTTCAGACAGCAACGCGTCATTTATTCATTTGTGGAAGCCTTAAAGTTTGTTAGCAAAATTCTTTGGTAGGCTAGCTTAACTTACAGAGCCCTGTGCTCCACAGGAATCGAAATACAAAAAAATATTTGATGAAAAGGACGTCACTGAGTTTACACATTTAGAAAGAGATTTCTGGGAATGTTCGGTAAGCTTCGGAATTTACAGGATGTGGAATATCATGGGAAAGTTTATGCTCTTAGATGTCCCAGTAGTGCACGTATTAGTAAATGATGCAGAAATCCAGTTCATAACAATTATGGTCAGTTTGTTAGAAAAGTGGCAGCATTTGCCATAGAACCCTCGAGAATTATTTTTAGGGAAAATATGCATGCATTGCAGCATACCTTGAAAAGACTTTTGGACAATAACACCTTTCTTTTGACTGACGATAATCATCAGACACACTACCTGATGTTAGGAAAATTCTAGACAGACCTTTTAAAGTCTAGCTTTACTTAGTATTATTGATTGAGTGGTTCGAACTATCACTTTTCAGCTGTAAACGCTGTTGTGTACAAGTTTGCTCTGCATCTAAAG
The DNA here is from genome assembly GCA_003687565.2 of Craspedacusta sowerbii. NCBI lineage: Eukaryota > Metazoa > Cnidaria > Hydrozoa > Limnomedusae > Olindiidae > Craspedacusta > Craspedacusta sowerbii. Next base: position 6,862 of record QQSS02192126.1, read on the forward strand.
ACAAGCAAATCTTGAACAGCAAGAACTATGAGGCTACAGAGCAGGACAGCTTAACGTTTTCTGATATACCACGATATTATGCGCATGATAACGGGTAATTAATGCCGACCAAGAAAAGAAAAACATGTCGTTGAGCATAGGCGCAAGAAACAAGGCTGGCTTTTAAGGAAGCCTGGTACTCAGTAACGTAATTCATATTACGATTACAATAACAACACGAAGGTTTCTACATAATTAGCGTTCACCAGAAAAAAAAAAGGCCAAACATGGAGCTCGGAATCGCAAGGATTTTCAGACCTCGTACTGCGTAGTAGACTAGCCCGAAGCAATAAGCTGCTAACAAGAAAAGGGACGGCGAAAGCAAAGAACGCTTACAAAATTTGCATACCGACGCTATGTCTAATGAGTCCGGTTAGAAGCTGCAGGGAAGTAGTAGTGCTATGTAGTATGTATATATGGATGCAACAGAAACGAAATTGCTTGAAGTTCAGCTATCAGCAACTTTGCATCTTGATTCTTACAGTAACATACGCAGCACAAGGACTGTAATACATGAGAGGTATCACTATGCTTCAGCGGAAAATTAGCCACCTGGTTTAAAATGTCTGCACAGGTCGGGAGAAAATTACCTCACAACGTTTTATGTCAATTTAACGGACACTCTGCAACTTCTTGCGCATAGTTGGCAACGAGATCCCGCAATTCTTGAAGATAGTAATCAGGAGGAAGTGGCAGGTCCACTACGTATGGAGTCACTTTCAATGCAGACCAAGTACGGTTTGCATCATCCATTGGTCTATTGCAGGAGTTCTAAAAGAATAAAAGCGACTTCAACATTAGGAGGCTGTGAATACGGATGCCGACGTAAGAAAATTCCTTAACTTATGCCAAACAACGTACGTTTATCGATACAGCGGCCACAAAGAATAATAAAAACGAAATTAATTTCACGTAACGTCTGCGTAAGTGCATAGGTATTCCATGTCTGTAAAAAAACCTGCTGATTTGAAGCTCTAAAATATCACAGAAGCAGGGCCTAGGAAATTAGGCAGCATCACTAAAGCTCAGAGAGTACAGCGTTTACAAAGATTGGCCTACCATAAACGCGTGTATTACTTTCAACATGTTAGAGCAGGTTCTTGCCATGTCCGATTGGCACAATCTAAACAAGAGAAACCGGATATTAGCGGTTACGGCACAGCTCACAAAACAACCTAGCATGCAATCGTTGTGACCGTCGTATGTAAGATAACATTCAATAACATTAAATCAACATTCCCGGTAAAGAGACAATTATCCACAGGGTTGAGCGTTCGGCTATCATTCGTACCCATCACGAAATTTTCTTTCTCACGACAAGAGGTACGTTTACACGGCGACTAAACCCGGCATCTCACCCTGGCTGGGATATCCATGTAAACACACTCATAAGGGTTATTTTCACCCCGGGCTGGAATCTTACTGCGTTTACATGGACAAAAGATCTTATCTAGCCCCGGGGCGAAATCCCCAGCTTGGGTCAAGATGGGACGCATATTTCGACTTGCTACTGGATTAACTACAACTAAGACTAACTACCAATCCGATTGCCTGCAGTATTCATGAGCAACCGTGTTGCGGAGGCGGTACCTGTCTACGTCGAAAACGGCAACTGGGTTCCAGGGCTTGTCCACTGTATCTACAAGAGGCTGAACCCGAGATCGTCAGTTCTAATCATTTTACCGAAAGCGTTAGTTTCCGCCTAATCTGGAACTGCGCAGTAGTGTATGAGCTGACAGACGGAAAATTTTCTATTGAAGTAAATTTTAAGCAGTAATAACGTTCGGCGTTTAAATATTATAAACAGTATTATATCAAAAGCATCAATCAGAAACTGTAAAGTTTAACTCTACCTAAAAAGCTTTTAACTAGCACCTACTTCAAAGCAATGTAGAATCCAGAGATGTAGTGCTCTTTGTTTGAATGTCAAGTGTTGTAAGGTTATTGTCTTTCGGTGCAGCTAATTTAAAAACCAAGAAACCTGTTTGCTTTGAAAAGGAACAACTATCAAAGCATTACTCTTCGAAAAAAAGCGGTTGCAAAGCTGCCCGAAATCTTTCCATGGTCCTAGAAGCAAGCTTGTGAACGTATATTCAGCAGTATTGGAGAAAATAGTGAACTTTTTAGTAACCTTAGAGGTAATTGGAGCAGGTTTTGAATACGGAAATAAATAATCTTTAACAGGGTTTCTCGACGATAGGGCCGCGAGCAAGAAGTGTTGGGCCAAAAAGTCTTTTAGCACTTCGTCTTCGGGCCGCGAGGGCCACGATCCACTAAGATTCCGATAAGATTTATTATTATTAATGCTTATGTTGCTGTCATAATTTCATCGTTGCATTTCTGAATCATCATGCTGTTCAGTCCTTAATTTACTATGACTTAGGTTCTCGTGTCGTTCTTCCTGTCATTTGCGTTCGACGGTTTGTGTAAAAACTATTAACTTCATCAAAAAAAAAAAAAAAAAAAAAAAAAAACAGTGAGTTCCAGATGTTTAGCCTGGCTTTGTGAAGACGTTGAAGCATAAAATCTTCAACTTTATTACAGCGAGGTTAGGTGCCAGTCAAGGGAACCGGCCCTGCACCGGTTGTATGAGCTCAGGAATGATGTATTTTCTTTTCTGAGTGAAGACAAAGTAACAAAGTTCAAAGCGTTAAATAAAAAAAGGTTTCATTGTAGACCAAAAGAACTCAAGAATAAAGAATGAATATGCTCCCGCTACTACATCCAAGCGACTGACTTGAGGTTTTAATAAGTGATTTGGTTTCTCATCACCTCTCACAACTTTCCGACTCGTTTGATGAGTAGTTCCATAACGATCCTAGAGAATATGTGGATAGTGGTTCCATAAGGAAACATGTGGATAGTGGTTCCATTTGCAAAGAATCCCTCTAAAATGTGTTGCTCTGCCGTCAGAACAAAAATCTCAGCTTCTAGATGTCTCAACTGATAGCACTTTGAAGATACAGTGGGACAAACTAGATTTGGCCACGTTATGGATTCATGCCTCAAAGGAGTATCCATTTCTTGCTCCTAGGGCCGTAAGACAGCTACTTCGGTTCACAACTACATACCTGCGCGAATCAGCCTTCTCTATCGCGGCCAAAAACAAGACGAAATCTAGAAATAGGCTTAGACCAACATTTGAGGCTGCTCTGCGATTGACTCTTTCACCACTCCACCACACCTGCACTAGATCATGTCTAGGAAGCAGGTTCAAGCGTCTCACTAGTAAGGAAGGAATGTTTATTTTTTTCTCGTGCGGACTGTGAAATTTTTGTTGATGCACGATGTGTTTGCGTCAACGAGGCTGTTATTCTTTTTGCACTGTTTTTACTTTATTTGATCATAACTTTTACGCGCAATTATTATTTACTGTTAGTTACTGTTAGCGATTTTCTTTGCTGTGGGTGTTGATCGGTTAATAATTCACCACTTATGCTCATAGACCTCTTGAACTATCCTCTTTATTTGGTGATTTTTATCACATGCAGTAAACCCTCTTAACAGCGAGTTTTGCAGTAAGAACAGGTTGCGTGGAGAACGTACTCTCGACTGGGCCGCGAGCTGCTGTAAACTGGAAAAGTTGGACCACAGGGAGAAAAACGTTGAAAAACCCTGATCTATACTGCAATGGTCATATTAAATTATGTTGCTCCATACCGTTCTGCCAGAAACGCAAGCATCACACGGAGAACGCTGCAGCTATGTCATTCATCGGGCCTAACAAACCGCTGAGACAGACATTAAACGTGCGCTTTGTGTCCGCTCGTGGCTGTAGACATTAGTTCCACCATGCGAAACACGTGCATATGAGGACACCTCAATTGAATTGAGTAGCACTCTACCTGCTTGAAGTCTATCTATGTCTATGCTTGAAGTCAATATAGCGTATTTGCAGCCAAATGCAAAATCACATGGCATTGGCAGAAAACCTAGTTCGTTACATATGCACGTGCCAAGGCGAGATTTTTGCTCGCTCGAGGACAGTGCTATGCGATTTTAGTAACTATGGCTTTGCTAATTTTTCTTGCTCCCTTTTTAAGGAATCGGAATTGGATATCATACTATATTAGTTAGAATTCAGACAATCAGACCACCTGCACACCAGGTTAACCTTAGCAACCGCAAGGTAGCGCTTGCTTTCAGAGTTCCTGATCCTGGAAAGCATGAAAGTTTTATTTTTTTTAAATATCATACTGAGAAAATCACTTTCTTAAATTATAAGCTAAATTTAATAAGTGATATCAGTCTCTTAGGGCGTGTGTATGTGGATCGGGTGAGCTAGCATTTACAGCTACCATGAACATTAGTATCTAAATGCTCTTAATTAAGGTGCAGACCAATAATATATCACGTCGCATATGTTTTCCCAAATAACCTTTGCAAGTTTTTTCTATGACGCTCGCTAAAACAATTCTCAAGCTTTCTTGGGAACGCCTAGTTTCAGTACATCAAAAACCAACGACAAGATTGGAAAGCTCTTCTGCCATCTGAATAATAAAAAAAAACCTGGTTACTACTATTCGACAAGGCGCTTTTCGGGAAAAAAAGTTCTGGTTTGCGAAATGGCTACTTAGTGCATCATAGAAATGCAACATATCAGTTGTCTGCCTCCCATGTTACTTTCAGACATGGCCATTGATCATAATGGTTAAACATACTACGAAGAACTGGCGCTCGTATCGCGCAAACAGATTGATATAAGTTTCTGTTCGAGAATACGAACTTTAAGCACCATTTCGCAGTTCCTACGAACTTTTTGCCATGATTTCCAATTCCGCTGACCAGCTTGTTTATGGCTTGCCGGCCAGTTTGGGACCCGAGCATTGCACCACGGTTGCTCGTGAGTACCCCAGCCAAATAGATTGGTCGCTTGTGGTGTAGCTGTAGTTAATCCAGTAGGAAGGGCCACCCCTGGACGAGATCTCAGTCAGCTCTGGCTCATGTAAACGCACGCCCATAGGACTGTGACCAGTGACAGCGGTGAGTTTCGCAAGGGGCGACTCAACCCGACATCTTGACCTAATGAAAATGCCACTCAACCCGGGCAGAAATTCGCGTCGCGTTCACATGAGCTACGGTGACTTGCCTGGGACTACCCAGCCTCGTCAGGCCAGGGAGCAAAATAGGATTTTCATCAGATTTGAGTGGCTTGCTGGTATGCGGGCATTTCATTGGTCGGGATCTGCGTCGCGCGCGAACATGAAGGAGCAAATCTATAGGGAAGTCCACTAAGACGCTATGGCGCACACGTTGAACTTGGATAGCAGCACTTTCGTCGCGCCTTCTCCTTGCTAACTGCAGGTTTACAATTAAAGATAACTGTGCCTGAAGGTTCTCGCATTAACAAAAATTGGAGGTCAGGGCAGCATACTGAAGAATGACACTACACAAAGTCACATACCAACTGAGTTTACAGTGCGCAGTGAATATTATGTACTTCTATTAAAGATAGTATTATGTAAAGGAGTGAAGTAGTTGGAGTGGAGTGTATTCATGCCCTAATGATGTACAGGAAAAGTTTTGAATGCATCAGGTAGCTACTGACAATAAATTCCATAAGTTAGCATTGCCACGTTAAAAAGTTCGTTTACAACTAAACTAACGTATTCTATCGGTTTCTGTTTTGTATTTTCGTTGAGTAGATTTATAGTAGATTTTATTTAGAGTAGATTTTCTTATCATGTAGTCCAAGTCAAGCTTTAATGGTATGTTATTCTTTCCTATAATTTCGTTCCAGAATATTATTTAATATTCATTCCATTAAGTTGCCATTATAACACTTGATGAGCATGCAGATTCCAATCAGTTTTATGCATTATGCACTGAACGCAATTTGCAAGAAGCAAGCTATATGGATGATGCAGATCAAGGGTGATCTTCAGGAAATTGATTGCGCTAATCTTGGGCTTAGAAGAACAGAAAATTATGTCCCTTTGGCATCCAAGGCAGCTTACAGTGCAGCAGTGATATAAGAATACCTTACGTCAAAGCCTAAGAGATACATGATTACATACAAGTTTTCAGTTGTCAGTTTGTCACCCACGGTGACAGCTAGCCAGATCCTTACGGAATTGGATTTAGAGATATTCTTCTCGTGATTTTCGTGGTATATATATATATA
>QQSS02192137.1:0-13024 GCA_003687565.2 Craspedacusta sowerbii
GATAGATAGATAGATAGATAGATAGATAGATAGATAGATAGATAGATAGATAGATAGATAGATAGATATAGATAGATTGATTGATTGATTGATTGATTGATTGATTGTTTGATAAATCGATAGATAGATAGAATTTTGACCAACCAACAATCGTTCGACTCTGTCGTCTTTTGGGTTGGTCTTCAATATGAGTATGTCTGGTAACAGGAGACAGTGCGGTGACAGATTCAAGATCGTCGCAACGTCGACCGATCGTGCGAATATCACTTCGCGAGCTCATAACCAACTTCTTAACTGTGTGAGAAGCTCACTCAACTGGGGAACTGGCTTCGTTTGCTGTCACTGACGATCGATGAACATCCAAGGCTACAACTTGCTCATCGCAAGCAACCAGCAACTGCCATATTTTGAAGCTGGTGACAAGCAACATAAACGAGCGATACGGAGAGATCACTTACTGAATCACTTATAAGCCCAAACCTGCAAAAAACTTCTCGTGCTGTGTATGCGCATTGTAGTCTTGGAAAGCTTTTAAAGAAAACGGAATTCGTTGGCAAACAAAGCAAAGCAGACTCACATTTAGTGGGAGCGGATCATTTATCGAGTCTTTGACTCGCTAAGCTTTAGAAAACTATATGTATCCACTTGAGTTCTCTAATGCCTAATAGCGCAATAATCCAGATTGCATGGGCTAGCCCGCATTACGTCGATTGTTGTAGGGTTGGAGGAGAGCGAAGCAGGTAAAACTGAGCAGTTTGCTCGAAACATTCTTGGGGTTGCTTAGCAATACTCTGGCGCAAGTTCATCGAGTTTGAAGGATGCTTCTTCTATCTTCCTTGAAAGTTATCGTCTGACTTGCTTAGATAATTTTATTTATAACTGCTGGCTAGGCACTTCCTCCTGCCAAGTGTCTTTTTGCGAGTGTAGACGCCGCAACTTTCGTGATAAATACTAGAAAAGTTTTCCGGATAAGAACAACTTGCTCAATTTCATAGACATGTTTCGGTAATCACTTACTATTTCAAACTATCATAGACTACATTAAGACAAACTTCTAATAAAAACGAAGCGTAGATACGCCTTTAATACTCAAGAGTACATATAATATGTGGTTGTCTAGAATTTAGATAAATCACATTATCAGTTGCGTTAAACATGCAAAATATATCGTCTACGTATCTACGGTGAAGGGTTGATTTCGGGAACTTACAGCCATTTAGCCAGATATTTTCATGATGACCCATAGATAAATTAGCTTGAACTGGACCTAAAGGAGAACCCTTAGCCATCCCGTCAACTTGATCGTAAAGAGAGCCACTATACAGGAAATGAGCTTGAACCGTAGCAAGCAACAATAGTTTTTTTGGTTGGGCTTAACTGATGTTATATGTTGTAGGACTGCTATCTAAATTAGTTAAATGCTTACAGCAACATCGATAGTCTCCAGTACAGGGACGTTAGTAAACACGTTGCAAGCGTCAAAGGAAACCATAAACTTACCAGCTGCACATGTTCTTGACAGAAGAGAATGAATCCTTCTTAGTGTAGGCGACCGAAATGTGCGGAGAGAGGAGAGTGGATAAGGACTTAGTCAACTGATAGTTAAAAGTAGCACATGAGGAAATAATCGGAAGGAAGGAATAGAAGTAAAAGTCCTAAAACTTTTAGACAAACCATGCAACCGAGAACCAAACGAACCACGAGAATAAATGCGTTTGTGCACTTCATCCTCTGTAAAATTTACATTTTAATTTTTCAGGGACGTAAATACCGCTGCAGTTCTCGTGTATGCAATCAGATTCATTGAGAACGACCACACCATTTCCCTTCTCAGGGCGAGTGATGACGGTTTTTTCTTCTTAAGTCTTTTAAAATCACATGCTTCCTCAAGGTACCTGAGGACGGCCTTTAAGCTGCTACTTGCAGATTCGCTAGGTGAGCAAGATGGGCCTTGGCTTCACTAATCCTTGAACTGTTCAAACTTGCTTAGACTTCGGTGAATCTTTGAAGGTGCAAGCGCATTGTTTAAGCTGTACTTTAAAATTTCACACCGATGACTAGTTAAGTTTGTAAGAAGAAAGATCATTTATAACATCTTTTGCAGTGTAGGAAAGTGGCACCATGTCAGTAAGCTTGGCAAGTAGCTTTTCATGAATTTTAACGGAGTCTTTTTCAGTGACCAGCACGTTCCTACGAATGGCGCAGTACAAAACATACTTTTCGACTCTAGATAAGTTTCTCCAGATCTCGTCGACAATCGCTAATAGTCGGGAGTTGATTCTTCGCAGTTCGCTGGCTTCGAAGTGCAGAACACAAGAGCTTCTTACGAATAAATTTTTCATCCTTTGTACTACAATACGGCAGCCTGTAAGTGGCGCAAAAACTGAATTTTTTTTTAAAGACACCTTGGTAGCCGGTTATTGAAGCAATCATGCATTAAAAAAAAGCACAAGTTAAGCTTAATAGCATCTTGGAGTTTCAGAATTTTTAACTGTGAAAATAATTGAGACGTGGAAGCATCATAATTAGAGAACGTAGTTATCATCTGAGCTTGCTGTTGTAACTTAAATATTCTATTTAAATTACTCTTTCTAGATAGGCCCAAGTAAGGCATTCGAATGTGATGTGGGAATGAAATAGAATGTAGTAGAGTGACTTAATGGGCTGTGTATCCACATAGTATCGCAGATTAGCTAAAAGGCCGTTCGCTCTCGCAAGTTTTTTTTGAAAGCTCAGAGATTTGACTGGTCCATGCCAGTCTAGAGTCAATCACAATTCCCAAATATTTAGTCTGATTAGACAAAAATCTTCTTTTATTTTTCACCGTCACTTTTAGTTTGACCTGACATCTTTTATTCTTAGGACGAAAACGTAGGACATCCGATTTGGCAGAATTTAGCGACAGTCTGTTCGCACAGAGCCAATTATAGAATGCTGAGATCTCGTGAGACAATTTTGCATTCATTTGTTTTGTGGAAGCATTTCCAAAAATAATAACTATATCGTCAGCAAAGTGCTGAACAAGGCCTGACGTTATGCTAAACCGAACATCATTAACGTAGATTAAGAATAGTAAGGGACCCAAAATTGATCCTTGGGGAACACCGAAGTTCATGACTTGGATATCGGAGTTCGCGCTTTCAAGAGCAACGAATTGCCTTCTTCCTTTCAGATATGATTTAAACGAACTTAAGAGACTCCAAGTACTCCATAGATTTCAAGTTTATTTAATAGAATGTCTTGGTTCACCGTATCGAATGCTTTTTGCAAATCTATAAATAAACCACAAGCGTATTCACCTGCTTCTAATATATCATTAATATTACTTACTAAGTTAACTAGCGCATGGCTAGTTGAGTGGTGCTTTCGGAAACCAAATTGCTGGTCGTAAAGTAGGTGAAACTTTTCAAGGAAGTCGTTCAGACGCGTACACAAAATATCAAGCATCAACAACATGTTCATGTCTGTTACAAGTTCCAAGTTGACACAAGTCTTTTTCAAGTACGATTGCCATACTAATCCAGGACTGGTGTAGAAATGTGCTGGGTCTAACTCATAATGTGTTAAACAAACGTCTCGGAAGGTCTTCAAAACGTCGTCCAATAATATCCCATCTGTTTTCAAGTTGGTGTCGTAGTAACACTCTAGTGCATTCTTTGGAAGACAGTTCCATGCTTTTTGAACATGGTCATAGTCTTCATCTCTTACCTGCGACATAATAAAGTTAAAGTCTGCATTAGCTGGAAGCTCTCGCTCTCCGAACTTTTCTCAGGTCTCTATGTAATGTAAGGGATAAAAACCTTTATGCCTCATGAGTTTAAACATGTCATCAATCACATATTCTTTCTTTTGATTTTGACCATGTGAATCTGTCATGTTGTTTGACAAATTGTTCAAACTGACTTTGATAAATCTAAGGATGTCTAGGCTTTGTTAATCTTTTGTTTTCGCACCTTTCTTGTCAATACGTTGGTCGACTTTTGTATCAACATCGAAGCTCGTGCAATTTTCCTGCTTCTGTGCTATCACAACGATGTGCAAAGTCACATTGAAACTCGATGCATCTTGGTCGCTTATTTTAACAGTGAGTTAAGTCATTGTATCGCTCCTCAGATTCTTGTACTAAGGTTTGAATTGGCGCCCCTGGTCTGGTACTCAGTCCTGCAATTATAATGATTTCAGGCCATCTAACTCGTTAGCGAAAATGTCTACGTTTAACTTTAAGAAGAAAAGCAACTCGTTTAAATTTCAAGGACATGTTTCGGCAAAACCAGTGTCATCTTCAGCTTAATCAAGCAAACTTCAAAAGACATTTATACGGAATAGGCGTGAATATACCATCGTTCATAGATAGAAAACTTAAGAAAAAAAAAACACTTACACGATAAACCCAATGCGCGCGGGAGAAATAAATAATTCTACCAGCAAATGATAATAAGTGACAATCAATTAAATTGTTATGGCGTTATGGCGACAAGGAGAGCTAGAGGGAAAAGGTAAGGAAAGAAGAAAATAGAAAGGTGAGGAAGAGATAGACTAGACAGAAAATGTTAGAGTCAAGTGCTTAACTTGGGTGTTAAGGTTTGGACACTCCCAGTTGATAAGCATAGTCTCCTTTAACTTCCTCTGGAAGTCGGTCGATGCTTGATCTAAAATGGAAAAGGATATTTCCGAGCAAACATTTATGCAATCACTAAGAAGCAAATGCTTCCATATATGCTCTTCGACCCGTGTTGAAAAGTGTCTGGAAATTTCTCCAATATAACAGGTAAACTTATAGATAACATCGGATCTTAAGCATTCAGGAAGGCGGTCCTTAGTACTAAAGTAAGACTAAATCTTAAATGAGGTAAAAATAACTCATAAGTAACCTGATAATAACTCAAAATAATCTGATAAGGGAAACGGTGTTGTTGCTTTGAATCGTGAAGATTACGTCAGGAGAGTCAGCGAAATTCTGAGTGATTCTAGAAGGTTTAAGAAGCTTACAGTGGATCCTACTACCAGAAAACCGGAGACAGCGATACAGCGACATTTGAGTTTTTTAGGACATGCTAATTTCTTGAGTGGTGAAATTTATCAGCGTGTTAATCCTTGTGGTTCTATTCCAGCGCGTATGTAAAACTACTGAAAATGCACAAGCCATTTACTTTTACTCCATTCTTCCGTCCCATTATTTCTTCGTAATCTACCTGCAACTATCACTTAGAAAATATATCTGATCTACTTTCTCGTCATATTCTTGATACACACACAACTAAAGATTCGTTTTATTTTGGTAAAGAAATTAACCAGGTATATACTGCAGGTAAGGTCATGGTGTCGTTTGATGCTTGTAACTTGTTTACTAATATTTCTTTAAATGAAACTATTGCCATAGCAGTTAATGTTATCCGTGACAACTACCCAGTGTTTAAAATTAGTAAGTCGCAGCTGAACAAATTGTTTTTCTTTGCTACAGCTCAAGCACACTTTTATTTTAATGGTTCCTTTTATGACCAAATTGATGGTGTTGCCATGGGTTCTCCACTTGGTCCTGTCCTTGCCAACCTTCTCACGGGTTTCCATAAGCGTGTGTGGTTAAGTAACTGTGATGTTCCAATGCCTATATTTTATCGTCCATATGTTGACGACATATTTTGCCTGTTTAACACCAAGTATGAAGTTACGTCATTTTTGGCGTTCATCAACACAAGACATCCGAACATTCAATTTACGTTGGACTATGAGGTGCTGGGAAACTGCCGTTTTTGGATGTCTTAGTCGACCGCTCAAATGATAAGAACTTCTTTGCATCTATTTTTCGCCAGAAAACATTTTCGGGTCTTATGTTGAATTTTAATAGCTATTGTACATTCACTTATGAATCTGGTTCAATGGATACCTTAATTGACCGCATGTATGAAATTAACAGTTCATAGCTCGGGTTTCACACTGATGTTAATAAGGTAACTGACATTCTAATCAGAAACCAGTTCCCTGAAGTTTTTTATTCATAAGTGTGTTAAGTCTTTCCTTCTTAACAAGTTTGTCCCGCATAGAGTATTAATGGAAAAAATGCGGAACATCTGGAAGCTCAGTTGATTTTCATGAACATTTTTGAAATCTCATCAGCAGCCCAGTAGTAACGTCGGAAAATATATCACGATATCAGAGAGCTCCATCTAATATGTCAGTTCCGAGCCTCTAAGCATGAACTTGAAAAACGTGCATTGTTCTGATGCGTACCTGTAGGTTTCATCCTTTCTTAATAGTCGAGGTAAAGAGAAAATATACATACGAATTACAAAAAAAAAAAGAAAGCGGAACAGGAGTAAATGATCTTTGACGTGGGGTTCTTACTCAAGGATTTTGATCAACAAGAAGCGTTTTCAAATGCATTTTTGATCACCTGTCATCCATTATGAATTGCTAAAACTTCTCCACCATCAAGGTTCCGATCGATCGCCACAACAGTCTGAACTTCTTAAAGGGTTAAAAACCTTAGTATCCCAGAGAGTGATTCCAAGAGATTGTATCCCAGAGATCAAAGAGAGTATCCCATTAGTACCATAGAGAAAACCAAAATCACGCTGCATCAAGTCAAAGAAGTTATAAGACAGACAGTTGTAGATCCTCCTTCATCAATGAAAGAGTAAGGGAAGTCTACAAGAATTTTAAGTACAAGAGACATATGAAAGACAACCTGACTCGGAAACAACGTACTCTACTTGCACGCCTAAGATCTGGAAAAGATCTGAAAGCTTACCATCACAGAGCCGAACCAGAATTTTTCCCGACATACCCATTATGCACCAGTTGTCAGGACATCATTGACTGGTTAAGGGATTGGAAAACACTTAATGATTCGCAGAAAGAAGTATTCGGGACCACAGAGGCTGAAATGGCTTTCCACCGGCCCACTTCAGATCTTCGCGTTTGCGGAGAGGAGTCTAAACCCCTCTGAAGACGGCCTTAACAGTTAAAGCGCCCACAACACCAATCAACCATCCTAGAGAGTTGTATCAAGGAGAGTTCATCCCAGACAATATCAAGTGTGCAAGGGTTGTATTGCTCTTGAATGTATCTCGGGAGTGTCTCGCGAGTGTTTCACAACGGACATTTTCGTTCTTCTCTAACACAACATTTTTCAGCGAGTGTCCCCTTAATATTTCCCATTATATTTGCAGGGAGAAGTAATTTTAGTATTGTTGGTGATGTTACTGCTGATCTACTTCGTTTTGGTAGCGCGAATTCAATCGATTTTGAAATATGTAGTAAGCAAGCGATCTGGCTGCATCTAAACATTATCAAAATTCTTATTATCGTCATTCACCAACGAATACGTATTTATGAACTCTTAAAAAACTGAACTTTATCCGCAAGGGTGATGTCTCTAAATTATTGCATTCTCTAGACACCCCAATATCATGTTACTTACTATACATCATTTTAGAAGTGATGCCCGAATCCACTGATTATGTTTCTCTCTACCCAGCTGTGGTTCCGTGCATTCAATTTTCGATAAGATTACAGTTACATAAGTACTTAAAAATGAATCGCAATGGTGGTTTCTGATTCTCCCTGGCCATTAGGTCATCTCCTTCTCATGTGCATGATCAAGCACTACTTGAACCTTGTGTCAGGTTTTTGTTGTCAGTACATTGCGACATGATATTGTGGACGATCCTTTATTGTGACGTTAGTCTACCTGCTGTATGCTGCAACTTAAAACTTTATGGGAAGTTTAACTCTTTTTTTTTACACTCACTTCAAAAAATCGAATTTTGAAAAAGGCGGCAAGTTGCCTTCAGAATATAAATCATCCATGTAGTGGAGGAAATTAGGAACTGGCGGCAAAAAGTCTTAACGAGCTTGCAACTAGTGAGTGCTTAAAAGTACGCTGCTAGGGCGTATTGCGCCTGTTAGTCAATTTTATTCGTCCTTTGAATATGGCATCGACTGTAATCCGTTATTGCAAGTGGAGCAGATCAGATACACCGTTCTAGTAGTGGTGCTTTTTCCTTTTTCTTTTCGATTTCTTGCTTGTGTACATGTATTTGCTGGGATTTTTTAATTTGTGGCGACTCGATAAGTATCATTTTTGTTTTCGTGCTGTATTGACCTGCGAAACTTAGTGGATGCTGTTTAAGTCACTCAATTGTATTGTGTCTCACTTAGTCATTTGAGATAAGTACCTTGATTTTTGGTAGCTAGAAAGTGCCAGTGAATTATGCATAGACTTGAAAAAGTTACATATTAACACGTTAACGTTAACATAATATTATATATGATATGGTGTATAGGCGATCCATCCTATTAGCACAATAAAAATTAACCCTAATGCACCTTGGCTGCAGATTTTCTTTCTAAGATTTGTAAGATACAGTTCACGCTTGTTTTTTCAAGGTCAGAGCAATTTTGAGTATGTGTGTTTTTGGTGTTGAAAGCAAAATGCAATGAGTTTTGATGAGAGACCTTAAGAAAAACCTTAAACCTGCCCTAGTGTGCTAATCCAACAACTGTGGTATGGACGTATGGCTACTGCAACAATTATGTCGAAAAGTACTAGAGCATACACAAGAAATATCTCAAATGGTAAAAAGATGGTGAATACCCTCGTGCCTATAACATTTGATCTTTGCGACCACATCAACTCAAGTTCATTCCAACACCTTTATTTGAAAAGAAATAACAAAGGAAATTGGAGCCTCTTATTATATGCAGCATTCCTACGAAATTTTATTAGTATATTGAATGTTTTGAAATGCATTAACTGAAATTTTCATGCATTTTGTTCATAATGCTTTGTTACACAAGAAGATGACAAGCAGTTTTGCCAGCTCCTTTTCAACTTGAATGTATTCTTTTTATTATCGCAGGGCTTGCTTAACTATACCAAGAAATCTCTATGCACAAGATCGTATTTTTTACTGAAGGAGAATAGACTTACTACGATAAGCTGGCATTCATAATTCATTTTTCTCTATGAAAGTTTAAGGAATGCAAGTTTATGTATGTTGCATTTGTTCATTGAAGTAGTACATCTGAACTTGGTATTAACTGAAATGCCAAGGGCTAGAGAAAAGAAATACAGCGAATGTGACGGGAGTCCTGCTATGAAATCTAAAAGGAAAATACGTTCTTCAGATGAATCATCTGATGATGTTCCTTTATCTTCTGTTAAAGTGAAACGTGGAAATGATGTCATAGTTTTCCCTGCTCCTTCTTCACCAGTTGTAGGTATAACTGCCTTGTCTAACTATCATAATTTACATGATGAAAAGAAGCTAGGCAAAAGCTCAAAAGTCATTATTTCCGAAGAAGATTGTTCATCTACAGGTAACTCACAGGCAAATCATCTAACAACTGAAAGCCGCTCTGTGTCTTCGGTTTCTGCAAGCTCTGAAAGTGGCAGTGAAAGTGAGGAGTCTAACGTGGAGCAAGAGTCCCAAAATGAAAGAAAGAACATCGTTCAGGCATCAGCAGGCAAGTCTTCAAAAAAGAAGGTACTGAGCATTGGATCAGTGGTAACAGTCCTTGTTGTATTTTTGTGTGCTTCTTGTGAAGTTCTTTTAACCTAAATTCAAGAAAATCTGTTCATTTTTCTTAAGGTTTGCTAAATTAAAACCTGTTACCATGAATTTTGGATAATTTCATCATTCAAATATTGAAAATTTTATCTAAATCTTCCCCTCTGCTTCCAACTAGGAGCAGATGCATTAGTTTGAAAATTATGCTGGCGTTGGTTGCACCTTAAAAGCTGTGCGGTTTTGTCGTTTGCTTTGTCAGCGCTTACACCTTGCCAATCTTGCTCTATCTGACCGTGTAGGTTGTCAGGTACTCAAGTAAACTTGGATTGTAGGCTGAGCCCGCCACCAAAAACCGTGTTCTGGTGGCGCTAGGAATTCGACTCTGGGCGAGTTATTCATAAGCTTCGAGGAGCAAATAAGTATTGTAAGAGCGAATTTTGATTTCATCGAATTTTAGTATTCTTTAGGGGAGGAAAGTTGCTGTGGAGTCTGAAAGGGAGGACAAAAAGTTAGAGTGGCTGAAGTCATGTCTGAGAGAATGCGGTATTCGAATTTCAAGCTACAACAAGCTATTCAATGGTTTGATGACTGCTAATGCCAAAGAAAGAAAGCTGACGGAGATCTTGCGTGAGGCTGGCGTGGATGGTACTGCCTTTGATTTATAAATTATAATTTTTTTTAGAGAAGCATTGCAATATTGATCGGTGAATATTTTCTAAAGTTTTTTTCTCGTTTTTTTTATTTCTTGTGTTCCAATTGCTTCCGGCTAGTCGCATGGGATATTTTTTTGTGGCAAACTGCTGTTTGACCTCCCGAGTCTAAAAAAACTCACCCTCCATTCGGTTGATATTCTTTTCTTGATTGTATAATCTCTGTCCAAGCTTGAATCTTGAAAGTGTATCTACTACTTGCTTGCGTGTTAGGTTCTGTCGATCATGTCTGCTGATCAGGTTGCGCATGTTTAGGGAGGATATCCAAGGCGAAATGTAAGCAAGTTCGGTTGAAGCGAGAAGAAGAGCGCGAAGTGGCTGAGCTCGATCCTGCGAATATAATTAATAGTATGTTAAGTTCGGATTTGCCTCATAATTCGATTTCGGTGATTCGTAAATCTTCTTTCACTACCATTTAACTGTCTTTAGGTTGTCGTAGCTGGCCAGAAGGAGTACGTGCATGTAGATTGATAGGCTGTTAGAAGGGGGTGGTAGAAGTCAAGAAAGCTCTGAAGCTATTAAGAAGTAATGGTTCAATCGGGTTTGGTGGTTTGGTTGGATAAGTGTAACGTGAAAAGGGTCAAGTAGATATAAAGCTGATTGGTTGAGAGATAAATGAATAGAGATACATGGAAACAATGTTTGATGCAGAAAGAAACTAAGTGGGTGATGAATAGATTGGTTTTTTTATTTAATGGCTGATGATTTTTCAGTGATGAAACGTCAATTAATGATTTCTGTTTTATGCCGTCCAAGTTTTTCTTTCGCCAAATTCGCTTGTGACCAGGTGGATATGATGGAGGTGGTTAACAATGGCGTGATGGCTGTTGAGTGAAGTGAAGTTGTATGTCTTCTAGATTCGGCATCGAAGCGAACTCGCGCACGAAGATTGCGAGTCGAAGATGAAGCGTCGGCGAGCGTCTCTGTGGCTAGCAATAGCGCCAAGTCTTTGTTCAAAAATATTTCGGATCTATTCGAATCGGACGAGAGCAGCATGGAAAGTGACAGGGCAGATAATCCTGAAACAGGCGGAAAGCTGAAAATAGTGAGTGATGACGAGGACTCTTAGGGCATTAATGCGCTTACTTGCGGACACTTGCTGTTCCTCCACGCACAAGCATTTTATTGGTTTTTGTTCGTCTCCAGAGAAGCCGACTTAATTAAAGTAACCTAGAAAACATTACGAGCGGATATGCCGTGAAGATCTTTTGACGGAGTTGCTTAGTTGCATGAAGTTTCATGCTAGCGATGTAAATAATGTGCTTTCTGTTTTTCGTCATCTGCTTCGTAAATGTCGGAACGTCTTTTATTTACGGCAATTTGCTTCTCACTCGCAGGTGAGTCGTTTGCGGCAGTTCTCGTACCTTCCATGGCCGCATGGGCGTGTTTATCTTCATTTGCGTGCGCGATGGGCTTGTACATATGCTATAGTTGGCATGATATTTTTCGCATTTTCCATTTTCTTTGATTCATTTACTGTGGCTTTCTGAACCATTATTTTCTTATAAGTCAAAAAGTAGGTATCCATGGAAGAGAACGCTTGAATTGTAAATGATGTGAAGCAGAAGGAGGCTGTTGTTTGCCTGGCTGTTTAAATAAACTGATGGTTTTCAATCCGTTGTCCGAGTGCGTATATTGCCGAAAAAGTTATTGCCGTATTGCAGCGAGGACTTTGTATTCAGTGTTGTTCGTAGGTGTGTGTATCATAACTTTGACTTGTATTGCTCCCCGAAAGCAAACAGGAACTTGATAGCATAAAACACTTTTAGAAACCAAGAACGAGACTCATGTTGCTGAAATGAATGTTTTATATGCTGCTCAATATGAAAGTGCATCAAAAGTTTCTCGACTTTATGGAATGGCCAAGTTTGATAAATATGAAAATGTCTCAAAGTTTCTCGACGAGTTCATGGGATGGCCACGTTTTCAGGGCATGAAGCTCTTACTTGGTATGTTTTACTCCCTCCCCTCATCATCGCCATCAAGTTTCATCTTCGACTCCCCGGACTTCTTAGGGAAGGCCCGGTTGGTCGCTTTGGCGATGCATAGATTGTTTGCAGCAGCGTAGAATCGTAGATACATAAGCGCAGCTCTTTATAAGCATCCGTATACGCAGAGTATAGTGCCGTTCAAGTTGCTAGGCACTCCACTGGGCAGACTCAAAGTGCGCGTCACGATTTTGCGGAACACAACAACTGAACGAAGGAATTCGGGGTAATTTTTTTGAGTACTGATGTTTGTCAGTAACAACAACAACAACAACAACAGCAACAACAACAATTTTATTTTTATAGCGGCATAACATGCCTGTAAACGTTATTGTCATCGGGAAAAGCTTGTTAAATTGTAAAAAAAAACTCATGTTACAGTTTGGGCCACCCTCGATGGCGTTGGCATGGCTGTCGCAGCGTCGAGTCAAGGTCTCGGAACGCACGTGGAGCCGTATCACCATGAGGAAGCTATTGAAATTCACTAGTAACTCCATTCTTCCTTCGTAAGCCCTCCTGTGTGCTTGTCAGTGGGAGCGTTAACACCTAGCACTGGTGCGATATTTAACCTGAAGTCGATTGTTTGCGAGCAAGAGTTGCTTGTCTCGCCCTACGGTTCTTTCATACCACAGGCTGTCGAGCATTGTTAGTAGTGTCGAGCTAGCTGCCACGCAACGAGAAATATTTTCGAATGTATGCCTGATACGCCATGTTTGTAAACTGCAAAGCGGAACGGTTACTCGAGGCGTGCTAATGAAAGGGATGAAATCTTCCTGCTTCACGATATATATATATATATATATATATATATATA
>QQSS02192148.1:0-13021 GCA_003687565.2 Craspedacusta sowerbii
ATCATCATCGTCATCATCATCATCATCATCATCATCATCATCATCATCATCATCATCATCATCATCATCATTATCATGGGTCGGTGCTCGGATGTGCACATCAGATGTGTAGCTCTTGTAGGGGAGTAGTATGATTTATGTGTGTATATATATATGTACATATTTGTTTTATTTATTTATTTATTTATTGCACTATTATGTAGGACTTAGATCCGATGCGCCAATATTCTGTTTGGATGTTTGTTTATCTTCGGTTTGAAGCAACGAAGACCCACTAGCATGTACGACACTGTAAAGCGACGAAGGGAAGGTTGCGAAAGTCAAGAAGACGCGTGCGATGACGAAGATGATCTCGAGGATGAGGAGGAGGGCAGCGAGAAGGACGGCGATGAGGATGCTGACGATGACGAGGAAGATGAGGATAAGCCCGCGTATTGTCTGCGAAAAGTGCGACGCGTTGTAGACAGATATGAGGCGCCACCAATGAGTAAGCTATTACTACTACTACTACTACTACTACTACTACTCCTCCTCCTCCTCCTCCTCCTCCTCCTCCTCCTACTACTACTACTACTACTACTACTACTACTACTACTACTACTACTTCTTCTACTACTACTACTACTATTTTATTTAGGGCCCGCGGAAGTTGTTTTCTTAGCTTTATACACAAAGATTAAGACCCCCTTGTCACGGATTGCCCATGATATAGTTGGACTACCTACCCTTCCCCCAGCAGGGAGGAGGAAGCGCCTGGGCTCCAGTAAACAGATCAAAGGCAGGAGGAAGTGCCTGGGCTCCAGTCAAGCTGTGTCGAGGACAGAAAATGGAGCAGGGATGGATCTTAACCCTAATCATCCTGCTCCTTGCATTGGACAGGTGCTATAGAACGACTTCCTCCTTGACCTGTATATATACAATATGTAAATATACTTGTAGAAGGTAAGGTAAAACTAGTTAAAGTAGCAGTAACAGTTATCTCTCTCTCAGTTCTGAGTTCCTTTGTAGCGTCTTCGACATAGTGCCGATAAAGCGAACCTCGACACCCCTTGAATAGCGACATGTCCGAATAGGCAATCTTCTGAGGAATAAATGCGGTTTCCACTTCATGGCCGTTATTATAGCCTAGAGACGTAAAATTCACAAGATAGCAAATACGAAAATAACGAACGCAGTGCGCAAGCTAAGGGGCGATAAACACCGTACAAAGAGCTCAAACATGTTAATTTTTTTCCACCATGGTGATTAAATAAAATGATGCGTGACTGCATAATGCAGTTGCCACTCGTCGTCTGCGCAATCAACTTTTGAATCTACATGACCTAGTTCATTACATGTAGAAGAACGATCATGCTCTAGCGATCAGAAATACACGAACGCCAAAGAACTTTGTACGTTACTGCGGCAACACGCGAATCTCCCTTCGTACTAATGAAGCTCGACCAAATTCTTATCTAGAGAGCTCGCACAAAAACGACAGTGTTACGAATCTTCCAATAAGCAGCATACAAAAATTGCGAATTCCGATGAAGATCTCTATCCACTTGCGAAAAAATAAAAATAAAAGCAGGAAATGGGCCCTTAAAACAAAGTACAGTCAGCTAATGGAAAAACGGACTGCCATGTATTACTATGGAAATAACGCATTCACAAAAGTTGCACGGGCAGAGATCACTTACGTGACAGAATGACAACCATACAGACAGACAGACCGACAAACCAAAAGTCTGACTGACATACTCTGATGAAAAGACAGGTAGAGAGATAGTGACTGACAAACATACAGACAGACTGAAAGACAGACAGAAAGACAGGCTGGCAGACCCAAAGACATAGAAACAGCAAGACAGCCGGACTGATGACAAATGATGTTGACAAAACAAGAATAGAAAAAAAAAGCATCGACGAAACGGAAATATGAGATACAATTGTCAATCAAGCAGCTGATAAACACTAGCTATTACATCGACGATAACACCACAAAACATACATGTTGAAATTAGATAAATTACTAATTCGCATATAAATAACGAAGTTACATTAAAAATTTTGAAAGTTTCTAAGTGAATCAGAGTTGGGTCATGGTTCCTGCATTACTTTCGTGACTTGAACGCTAAGTAACCTCATTTTATGGAAAGTTTTAGCCAGTGGTAATAACATATTAAGCAAAGCAAATTATCGCCGACACGCTAAACGGTTTGACCAGACCGTTTATCGACGACATCATTCAGGGAAAGTTGACGGAACATAGCCGGCAAGGATCGGGCCGGGTCAGACCAGGTCAGAGATTTTGGTCCGGCGGCGGGTTGCGCCTATTCCAGGTAGTTCACGCAGTCAAGATTAACCTCGCGTCGGTCCGCAACAAGTCAGTTACGGGCATCTCTTCGCGAACTAGCTACTCTAGAGATATTGCTCACGTCCCAAACTTTTACAAAAACAAATGCACGAACGAGAGATCAAGAGAATTAAAAACAGGCTACACGGTCTTTCAGTTTCATCCATCTGCTCGATTACCCATCATCGTTCTAAACAAGCTGTAACCAGCCGTACTGGATCTAACATCAAAACATCTCCACGCATCCAAAGGTACCACAACAGCAGTGATATCATCGTCCGATCCGAACTGCTGAGCCGACGTGGCCAAATCCTCCGCCGCATCCTTAGCGTTGTCATGCTGACTCACTATAAACATTATTTCCTGGCTACTAATTGTATGAGTAACACCATCCGAACATAACACTAAGAAAGAGTCCGTAGCGCAGTTGAGGATTTCGTGTCTCACGTATGGGTGGCATGTGACAATGTCTGGCTTCAAAAGCATGTTCCCAAACGATCGAGTAAGGGATAGTCGGCCATTAACCATCGGTCTCACTTTGCTGTCCCAGTCGATCCATCCACCAACTTTAAGGACCCGCTCTGCCTCACGCACGTTTTCCGGATTGTGGTTCACGCTCAGCTCAACCGCACGTTCACCTCTGCACAGCAAGGCCTGACTATCACCGATGTTTGCAATTGTCAAGTACTTGTTATCAATCAAAATGCCAACCACAGCTGTCGAACCCGTCATCTCTAAAAAGGTAAAAAAACAACAACAACATCTAAGCAAATAAGATCACGATAATCAAAACGCAGACTGCAATAAGCCGTAAGACATTCACAGAATTTTGCAGAATATCACCTCTGGTTACGTTCACAACCATATGCAAGCTGTCATGAGCAATTCCAAAAACCTGATGACGAAGGAAAATTCAAGTAAATTTAGGGACTAAGTATAGAGCGCAGAGAGGACTTTGCTTGGAGGATCGAACTTAAGTCCAAGAAAAAGAAGATGGACTTAATAATCGAAAATTCAGAGGGAGCAGGAAAAGGTAATAGAAAACAGAGACAACAACAGACAGAAGTATCGAACTCTTTTCATGCAAAGTTTAACACAATCTAAATCGCCTAGCCTAAAGGGAAGGACAGCGTCTCCTTGGTCACGTAGCAGAGCAAATGTCTCCTTTCTCGAGCGACCAATATCTCTTTTCTCGAGACAAATTTTCAAACTAATACTACATGACACGAATACAAAAAAAAACTCTTTTTTTAAGATGATGCCTAAATCTCGAACAAGTTTTGACGCCAGATTCAGTTCTCGACAATTACTACAGCATTTAAGCGTGTTTTTAGTTGTGTGCTCTGAAAGCAAGATCATTTCAAATCAATTATGGGACGTAAGCGGAGAAGTGTTATACAGCATGCGTTTTCTGAAAAGTACCTTCCTCCACGTTAAATGATTATTTTCCACATTAAGTGATTCTCAGTTTACGTAATGATTCTTTTCCACATTAAGTGACTCTCAGAAGGAAAAGACGCAATAAGCTTTGCCCTGAACTGTCAATGCTATGACCACCATGAGTTTAGCTCCGCCAAATTTAACCCCCAAGAAATACTTATCATTATTTCATCTAAACATAAGTTCTGCTGCGGCCCATATCTGTGAACTAAAATTCATCCTTTCGCTAATAGACTTTAAGTTCGACATTTTCGCCTAATGTGAATCAAAACTTAGGAAAAATCATGCAAGTGCCATTGATATTGAGCTTTCTAAATCTGCAACGGTCACTTCTCATTACGGGCAATTTCACTGGCACTCATCGCTATTTTTGTTCTTTCAGTTTTACGGCAGCACACATCTGCAAAGCTCTATTAAACGGTCAAATTTAAGTATTCAAATACGCGCAAAAAATAAAAATAAAAATTACTGGTGAAGATCCAGACCACCCGATTCGTATGCACTAAAGACTAGGCTGATCGATTGCCTGACAACAAACTACGAGATGGATCTATGCGATCAATGAAATAAAGTACTAAAGTTTTCACGGCACAATATGTCCAATGATTGGTTGCACAGCCAAAACTCTGGTTTGACTATCAGCTACTTTTGAACTGTGCGGTTTGCACGACAACAAAGGACGAAATAGTATGCACACGTTCTCAACTTCAGACGACAAAATCATCTTAACTGCTCCGCGGGTACCTTCGATAAAGTAAGCAAAGTAATCACCAATTAATGAAATGCGATTTGCGCACAGCCAGTCAAGAACATGCCTGCATCGTCTGAAAAAAATGGTGAGTTAAAGTTGATCTAAGCAAGGGTCTGCGTCTCGAAAATTTTTTAGTTTCGAGAAATTTCGAGACGAGACGGAGCCAAAGGAGAAGTTTCGAGACGAGAAGAACATCGGTCTCGATTCAAACGAGACGATAAATTTCTCGAAAATTCTCGAAATTTCTCGTTTCAAACGAGAATGAGTTTCGAGACGCAGACCCTTGCCATTGACCATCCTGTCCTATTTGAGCCAGCCCCTGTTAACCATCCTATCCTGCCCTAACAAACGAGAAGTGTCGAGACGAGAAGAACATCAGTCTCGATTCACACGAGACGAGAAATTTCTCGTACTTTCTCGAAAATTCTCGTTTCAAACGAGATGAGTTTCGAGACGCAGACCCTTAGATCTAAGGCCCTTGCACAAGTGACTTTTGTATACATAAAGACAGCCGGAAGTATCACCGACTCCTGAGGAGCTGCACATAAAAATTATCCCGAACGCAGAATAATCTGACTCAATCGCAGCGAATCGCTCATGCTTGTAAGCAAGGACTAGTTTAAGGTGGATCATAATTCATAGCGTTCGAGTTTTTCGAGGGAGTTAAAATTTCCTTAATGAAGTTTTAGTTTACCATGCATACCCATGCTAAAAAAGGTTCAAAATTGCGGAACGTTTTCAGCCAAACAATAAATTGCAAGTTGGCAAACCAAAGAAAAAGCTCCCCGACCACTTACAAGTCCGTCATACTATAATATTTTGAGATTTTCTTGTAGTTAGTCAACTCATTAATGCTCGACCTACAAGATAGTCAAGTGCGCCTATAATGATGAACGTTTGACAGAGCTTGGAGAAAAAGTGTTTGCACAAACATAACGAAAGGTAGCGTCCAGGCACGCAACGAGGGCCAAATCCATACCGTCACCGCCTTTTGCATTCCGCTCCATTCAAAACGTAACTAAATTGTAACATCACTCAATAAGAAAGCACACATGCACCTATGGGTAAGTCTATGTAAATCCCAATTTCTGTGCACTAAAGCTGACGGAAAACTTATGTTACACAGATGATGGCACCAGAAATGTCACGCTATTAATCCAAGCAAATCTCTTGACGCAAAACTCATAAAAAAATCTATTTCGATTCCGCGATGCCACTACAGATGATCATGATGAAAGAATTTTTTGTCCAGGAATCAAGAAGCTACGGCCCAAAGGAACTTCTGCAGCGACACGGCCAGTTCTGTCAGCCACTTAATCTTTGCGGAGTTCGCAGCATAAAATCTGCTAATGACAAACCATATCTGTCGAATAGACGCAGTTCAAAATCTCAATAAGAAGCTACATTTCCGTCAGCGAACTTGACTGTGTAACTACTAAACCTACAGGCGGTCTTGAAGATGACAGAATAGAACCACGGAACTTGTTTAGGTTCATGGCTTATGCTTCTGTCGAGCACATGCGATGTGAGCGTTAGTGAACTCTTAACAGCACATTCAACTTGTGGCATTGAGCGCATATGTGCTGTTAACAGCTGCACCGAAGATCCCCTGACGCAGGTTCCTTCTCCACTCTACGAATCGGCAAGCAAGAAAATTCGATGGATTGCGCAGTGCCACCTTTTAAACAAGAGAGAAAACGAATAGGCTGAAAGCTGAACAAGAGAAGACTGTCGTAAGTCCAGCGCACGATCTTCGTGATTAGCGTAGCACATAGACATTTATCTGATGGGAACTTAACTCAACAGATATTTCGATCTCACATGGATCGATGTTGCGCCCTCTGATTGCGCTGATGGAAAACGGTGTTTGCTATTTCAAGTTGTTAAGCAATACGAAGTTATTACTAGGATATCGAACCGCATGTAGCCAGTCATGCTTGCACAAACCGAAAGGCATCCAGGAAAAAGCTTGTAACGCGACACGCAAGTAGTAGTAAAACGTGCCTTATGACAGTTCTGCGGCAGCAGGTAGTAGTACGACGTGCCTTTCATTAGTTATTCGACAGAAATCTGGAACTGGAAATACGATTCCGTTGAGAAATTTTCAAGGAGATCTTCTCATATCCTCGCACAGATTGATAATGTATTTGAGATTCGAGGGTGTAACGAAATATATGCTCTCCATTAAAACATTCTCAAAAAAAAAACAAGGTCAAAGTTTGACTGCCGCAGTCCTACATCCTTGTTTGTCTATGCTGATCCGTTCTTTGACATGTTGAAGTGGCCACTGTATGATCCGAAGGCTTCCAAAGGCTTCACTCAGCCAAAGCTGAGACTCAAATTAATGGGAGGCATTTTCAAAATTAATTAGGTCTTGCAAGCCTCCGTCATTGGGCCCAAACTCCTCCAGAGACTCATTTCAGAGATATTACTCACAGTCTTTAGCTAAATAGACTAACACACAACTAGTGGCAGTTTCCAGGGGCCAAATGATCACCGTTTGAAAGAGGTCCACATGCAAAATCTGTGCTCAAACTTTAACTAATTTAGCACAAGCCAAAGCCTGAACCCTCCATACGTAGGCTAAACACATACACCTACATGCCCACCTACCTACCTGCCTAATTACATACCTACCTACCTACTTGCCTATCTACACATTTGTTAGCCTGCTTGCCTACAAGTAACAAAAGATCTCATTTCAAATAGACTGCTAGCAGGAAAATTAATATAACTTGAATGACTTTTTGGTGGCAATGGCAGGTATATTAACCGACTTCTTGGTAAAATAGGATCCAACATTCTTAGAAAGAGCAAACCCACCATGATTATCCAGGCCCCTGAGCTGTATTCTTAAATCCTGTGTTCTTAAATTAAAATTTTTTTAAAAGAAATCAGATAAAAGTCATGAGTGCCTGTCTCTTCAGAAGGCATGCCACACCATTATCCTAAGGTATAGTAAATCTGCCAGTCTTCTCGTCCCAACCCCAGCACGTTAGGCTATCGTCAACAATGTGGAGGTCGTCACAGTCCCCCGAAACAAAGTGCTTCTGTTCCAGAACCTTTTAATCAGAGCTTATAGCTTATTGCTTATAAATTTCCTTGGACTATTTTAGCAGACCAGCTCAGCTCAGGAATATTAGCACCAGAGTGAGCTACAAATACATTCTTAATTTCAAAGACTTTGGCCATTATGTAGATACACGCATATTGAATGAATTGGTACACACCTGGACTGCAGCAAATGTCTCAGGCTAGATATAGGAGCATAGATTTGGAGATGAGTTTCAAACATTAAAGGACAACAGCAACTCCTTACATAATTTATTGTATGAATTACAGCATATATTAGCCTTTGCTATAAAATGCAAAATCAAGCTATCTAAGTTCTCTGCATATTCATAGGCAAGGTAAGGCCAAGGTAACAGAGCTTGCCATACAATCCTAGATTAGAAACTTGTATCGAAATATTAAGAACCCTCAACCTGATTTAAAGGAAATGTCAGCCTGATGTATTCATAAATATATGATCAGCACTAACCCTCGAAAGCCCCTTATAACCAAGCATACATTATACAGTTATGTTACTAGAATTCATAATTTCAGCCAGAAAATAAAAATTAATCTCCCACCTCTTTTGTCTATGTACTTCATCATCACCATTGTCTCTGCAAGAATAGTTTGGCAATGATGAAATGAGCCAATTAGAATTGCCTCAACCACAGAAAATATATCGTCATATAAAGTTGAACCAGCAGCTTTAAAGCGATTTTCAATAATCCTAGGTAGGTTTTTATGGACAAATTGTGAAACAAAAGTTCCATTGTGGCCATCATAAACACCAAAATACTGAATGTTCGGTGCCAAAGCAAAGTGTCCGAATCTGTCCTCATTGCCTTTATTTCTACCAGGCAAACTGCAAGTTCCAGCAGGTAATACATGTGGTGGGATTGACGCACATTTTCTTTCTAAAACAAATTGGTACCTGCACCAAAGAGTTTTACACAAGTTTTGAGATGCGCTACTGGGATTCACTCCAGGTTTCCTTTTCGTAGATAAGAAAGCTCTTCTTAAAATAAAGCCAGTTTTCTTTACATAAGAAAGCTGCCTACAGGAACACATTAATGTTCCACTCATACTGCAGATATCTATCAGGAACTAAAAATTGTTGATAATTCTGCAGCTATTTAACAAAGGGAACAGTGAAAATGTACAAACTACCGCGACAGCGAAAACCCTGCAGTCAAATATGGTGTGCTTTCAAAGCCATATGAAAGCCAATCGCATTGTCAAAGTATCCTACTAGTTACGAAGCAACCGTAATGCAGTTTAAGCTATCATCAGCAAGCTTTGCAAAGAGCCGCTATAAGTTTCGGAAAACTTAGTCCAAAGAAAAGCAAAAACGCCAAACATACTGAACTTATAGCACAAATTGTTGCGATTCAGGGGCAAGAGGTAACCGAAGGGGAGGGGCTATATGCAAGAAATTCAGGGAGTGCGGAAGCTTCCGTTAAAAAAGGTTGAGTGAAGCCACCAAAATTTCGTTATGGCGCGTTGTACCTATTTCGAATCCTTTCTAAAATTAGATTCATGCACCGCGCATGCCCGATCACCATGACGATGATTTTTCATACATGGAGTATGATGGGTTAGTAGATAAGGGCTTCTTTAGTGCAGAAATTCAAAGTAATTTTTTCAAATACATAGATTGAGGTATTAACCGGAGGAACTTATAGACAGAAGTTTGCAATTGGATAAGTCATTTGCACAAATCAACTTATCTCAGGAAGCGCCCAACAGATTGCTTAAAAATTTTAGCTGTGCTATTACGCGTTGTACAAAAAGAATATAGATATGCACATTTGATGAGCTCTTAACGCCTATTTGATAAGCTATTGATAAACAGCGAGCAATGGCAGATGCGTATATGGCAATTTCCTGTGGTGGCAATTCACGATCAATTTACGATACGCCGGCGGTGGCAGCTTCAACTAGTGGAAAGAACGCTGATCTTCAACGCATACGCAACTAGAAATAGCGACGGTTCGTTGATGCCCAAACGCATATGCACATAGGAACGGGATTTACTTCCATATACACTTAGATAGATAGATAGATAGATAGATAGATAGATAGATAGATAGATAGACAGACAGACAGACAGATAGATAGATAGCTAGATAGATAGATAGATAGATAGATAGATAGATAGATAGATAGATGTTCAACTTTTAATTATTAATCCCCTGTTTTGAGAGGTGAGCTGGACGAAACTCCCAAAACAATGACCCAAACAGAAAACCACCATGACTTTTTTGTTCGACGGAATAACCACTTTGGATATGTGTGTCTGTCTGTCCGTGTGTTTGAGTGTTTGTTTGTATGCGTGTTTGGGATGTGTTTGTGTGCGTGCATGAGAGAGAGATTGAATGGGCGAGTTGCAAAAGCCTTGAAGCCGATGATCGCTAATTAAGTCATCGGAATTGCTTATTCAGTTAATATCGTTTGTGGGGCTTACAAATCACTGATTTCTTTGGAATCATGAAGGTTCCTTAGCAATCTCTGAAACCATTTTTTTTTTTACCCTTCGGCAGCAGCAAGAAAAACAACAGCAAAAACAACATTAACCAGCAACAGCATAAACAATATCAATAACAACAGCGACAACAACATTAACCACAGTACCAGCAGCAATAATAACGAGAACAATGTTAAAGGAACAATACTAACAACAAGAATGACAACGAGATTAATAACTAAACAACAATAACAACAACTATAATCCAGCAACAATAAAAAGAACAGAAATAAAGTCCGAAGTCATGGTAGCTGATTGGGGCACTGAACCAATAGGTTTGCTATGCTACATCGACGACCTAGACGACATATTCGACTCCTGCATGAAGACACGATACGGTGAGTAACGGTTGGCTAAACATTCGCGTGCAGTTAGGTGTGAGCGCTTGCCGGGCTAGTCTAATATTAAAATATTCTTAACTCGGCGACTCGCAGACTGTAAAAGGAGATCGAGAAATGTCTTGGTTGACAAGCTTCCAGCTAAAACGCAGTTGTAAACTTCACGCTTGCCCAAACCTTTCGAAAAGTTCTGGTCAGAATGGAGAAAGATGAAAATATAGCGCTTTCAAGCTTGTCCTACAGAAGGACATTCCAAACCAAATTAAAGCGCTGTGTAGTGGGAGCATGAAAGATTGACGCATTTAACGTGCCATTTTCCCGAACATAAATGAAGCAGCTCATCAGACCATAGCATCGATAGTATGACAGCTTTAAAGCCATTACACAGGTGGGCCGCGTATTATCGACAAGAGCTTGGCCATGCACTCGAGCATGCTCACAAACTGAAGACAAACCTTGGCGATCGCAAACAACTTTGAAACCGTGAAAGGGAAACGATTTATCTCCACACGAGTTAGAGAGAATGGGCATCTTTTATAACCTACGACAAGACTAAAACGAGCACATAACTTGCACGGTCATCAATTGCTTGAAATTTTTTTTATCGCGTCTTACGTTGAAGTGCGCCGGCTTTGCATACACTTGTTTTCGGTAACTGCGACACTCGCGCTCGCGAGATGTTTTCCCCGCGATAGCAGAGGTCCCACCAGCGTGTAGCTAGGCAGGCAGCCTCGCTTTAGATTTTTGTCATAACTAGTCTAATGCCCGCTGCACAAATTTGGGGTAGTCCAACGCCAGTTTGCTACGTTGGCGTTGGGGTATGATCTCCGGGATTAAGCATTTATTAGAGATCAAACCATGCCCTAAAGAGTTAAGAATTTATTTTACTTAATCAGAACTCAGAAATTCAGAAAATGTTTCGTCTGCATTGCGATTCCGAACAGGATGCCACAAACCACCTTGACCCAGAAGCTCCCGCCCAGGAGCGCATGCACGAATCGAAAACGAGACTACCTGCTGGTTGGCTGGATACATGCTAGTGTGTGTGTGTGTGTGTGTGTGTGTGTGTGTGTGTGTGTGTGTGTGTGTGTGTGTGTGTTACGAGGCTGTGGACGCGCAATTTGCTTGTTATAGGGCTATGGACCTCCATGAGAATCTGTCCACAAACAACCACAGCAACGGATGGCAATGTAGAGCAATCCCACGTCGCCGAAAAATGCAATGTCGCCGACCAAAGAGGCTGCAACTGGACATCTTAAAGCATCAAAGGACTAGTCATTCGGCAACCGCATCATCTTAATAATATGGATGTCGTCGCTTCTGTAGACTGGATCATGGTGAATTCTATCAATCTCTTCGCACAGAAATAACGACTTTGCACGCTAAAACAAAGCCGAAGAGTTGCAGACACTGCTGAAGGCGTGTAGCATTGCAATAACAGACACTGCGGAATACATTACAAAATAAGGCACAGAACAACAGATTTACTAAAAAAAAAAAAAAAAAACATTTCAGATAGAAAATGTAAGGACAGCTTTCCTATAGAAAGTAGTAGCACAAAGTCACCAGATAGCATGAAAGAAACTCTCGCAACCTATTTTTAATTTAGTAGATGACGCCAAATAAACACCCATGTTTCGAATCTTAACAAGGGAAGCATTGAAGTTCTCCAGCTCCCCCCACGAGTAACCAACCACGATACTCAGATCACAGGAATTATATGGCAATACCTTACGACGGGAGAACATTTCAAACCCGTCAGCCAAATAGAAATCCAGAGGAATGGTGGTAAGCTGATAAAATTATACTGTACGGATACTATCGTAAATTCCAAGTATCATTTACACAGCAAGCAGTGGCAAGTTGATACGTCCTCAAAATTCATGTTTACTATTACTACGCAGTCAAATAGGCTTGGGAGAAAATACCAATGAAAGGAGCGGAACACGGAGCGCTGTGAAGAAATATGGCCACAGGCATAAAAGGCGCCCGAACAAACATCTATCGGAAACATGCAACAGGTAAACACAGAAAGCCTAATTAGAGCGTCCGCAGGCTCAACAATTTTTCGACTCTTACTTTGCCTTGCTCAGCAGCACAATCACAAGACAGACCAACAGTTCAACATAAGCGAAGTTTTGTGAAAACATAACATGGTCGACTATAACATCAGCAGCGTACAAACCCGTAAAAAAAATACTTAAAGCCGCGGAAAGTCAGGTTTTCCCTCAAAGTTTTAATCATAACATGTAAATAACGGGCCGAAACACACAGCAGAGCCGTGAATAAACCAAATAATCTCTAAATAAGAAAGAATTACCGTGAAAAATTCTTCCTGAAGCAAGATTTTTCCTTGCGACGTTCTTTCTTCGTATGATAATAAAACAACTGTCTGCTTCGAGCAGAGTTCATGTATTGTTGTTAATAAAGGCAGCAGAGACTAAACCGATGAAAACGGGGATGTTAAACATACCTGGATACATGCATCCATACATCCAGCCGTCATTACATACATACATACATACATACATACATACATACATACATACATACATACATACATACATACATACATACAT
>QQSS02192159.1:0-13021 GCA_003687565.2 Craspedacusta sowerbii
TATATATATATATAAACATATGCACTTTTCTAGGGAGATATGTCCTCCTTTTTCATTGTGTCCCCGTTTCAGAGAATTAATTCTTTCATGCTGAATTTCAGGCGAAGTCGCAGGTGAGTCCGGAGAAGCAAATGCCTGGGAAGATTACCACTGACGACGAAGGTAAATCGGCGTTTTATAGTCCGGAGACGAGATTCATGTCACCCCCTTCCAGTCATCATCGCCGACTCGACCCTGCCAGGGACTACTCGGCAGGGACGCCCACGAGCAATCACTTCATGCATTCCATTGAACGCGAGGAAGGGTACACTGGTAGGTACAACCAACGTCAGGAATCTTCTACTAAAGAAATGCAATCCTCGGAACGTCGGGATCGACATGAAGGCAGCGAGCTTGATGTTGAGGAAGCCAATCGCAGCATCGATGATTACAGCGCACAGAAAAGGGATCAGCTTCTTTGTGGAAATGGCGGTGAACGGGGCAGCCGCGACAGGAAAACTAGCTCCAGCAGAAACAGAGATGTTATGGTCGAGCTACCGGATCGGCCCGACGAGTTTCGGTCAAAGAAAGCAGACGTTTTTCGAGCTACTAGTACTGACACATCTACTATCAAAGACGAGACGCGTGTCCGGGAGATTGCATGTGACATGGACAGTACGCTAGTTTCGTTATCAGGGTCCACGTCTCACCAAGCGGCTGGTTTTAGTGAAGCTAACCGCTTTGCAAGAAACGAAGCAAAAAAGAATATTCTTGAGCACATTTGCTCCTCCTTGAAGGGAAATGATGACCGGCGGAGTGAAGTGCATTTCGAAGCTGCTTGCGCTGACAGGATCTCTAATGAGAACTCTTCTTATAATGCTGAAGACCGCCACGATGAAGACTACGACGAGGACAGGCTTGTCATTGTGCAGCCAAACATCGAGGAGTCCATGCAGGATGACATGAAGCGATGCAAAAGCGAGGAAATGCTTAGCGACGAGTTGACGAAAAGCGCAAAGGAAGCGCCTTCTAGCGCGTCCAGCTCGCAAGCCGAGGAGCAACTCTCTGAAGATAAATTGCATTACTGGAAGGAAGGACTAACAGAGGATCAACTAGAGCGTCGGCGCAAGTCAAACCGCGAGGCGCAACGGAGACGCAGGGCCAGACTTCGAATGCAAGGCATCCCTTGCGACGAGCCTGCTTATTATGAAGCTATGATCGACGCACCCGGTCATAACCAAGAGCCCAGCTATTTTTCTACTAATACAGCGAAGCGACCAGATTCCGCATCAGACGGCTTACGAGATCGTAGGAGCAAACTTTACTTCGAAGTCGAGATGGAAAAGTTCAGTCTCCACCCGAAAATGGAGAAACCGTGCAAGTCTGTTCATGTTCCATCCTCTATGGAAGTGGAAGATAGAGCAGAGAGAGCGAATGTTTGTCAGTTGAAAATGACTCCATCACTTGGTTTTCGAGACCTTGGTTTCGATGAGCGCTACTCTTCACGAGAAGTTGGGATGCACTTTGACAAATTCGCTTACGCAGAGCCGTATACCCAACCTTACATAGTTGGGGACAAGCACAGCCACTATTCCTACGCTGGTGTTCCAGCTCTGCTGCCGCCGCACAGGCGCCATCACATTTTCTACTACCCAGACCACCATCCGTCGTATCATAGCGACCATGCTCCCCTGCATGCTCTTGCGGGGCGTTATTATCCGGAATCGTATCATCGTCAACATTACTACGATAAGCGTGCGCACCGGCCGGTTCGGATCTACCACCACGAGCTGGAGTACCGTGAGCGTGACAGACACGAATTTGGTGGTCATGGTCACTACCCCGACTGTGCGATGAGCCACGACTGCCACCAAGCGCATCAACGGCTCCATTCTCCTCACAAATGCAATGAGGACGCGGTACCTGGTACGTGCATGCTTATATGGTTTGCGCTTGCTTTTAGCGACCTATAGGTTGTATGAAGTTTATTATCAGGTTAATCTTGCTATTATCTCTCATCGTTCCATGTCTGGCATAAAGTTCACATGCATGCGAATGCTTATTCTGGTGTTCATTTCAGTGGCGCATGGAAAAGCTGAATACCGTCGGCGTGAGAAGTCTCCTGCGAGTGAACAGGCTGGCACCAATAAGGCTTTGCCTCAAGCAGAAGATAAAAGTGCATCGAAACACGTAGGGCGCAAGCGCAAGCAGGTCGTCCCGCGCCGAGTCATGACTTCGGGACCGAGTTTCTCCTCGGCACTCTCGACTGACGACGATGATGACGACAGTTTTGAAACTCGTCGCGCTCTTGAAGTTAATGACGACACCGACTTGAGAGGTTCTGACTTTCGTCAACGCCACGGACTTGGTGACTCGTGCAAGTCCCGAAAGCTGGATCCTAAGGACAGCAAAATGGAAGCCAGTTATTTTGTTAACAATATCCCAGTAGTAGGTGGTAATGAAAGGCATTAGAAAGCTTCTGCCACTATACGTCCGTCAATTTTTTTTTTTTTAACTTTGCAAAACATTGTCCCTGCTATAAAAATATTATTAGATTTAACTTTGCGATGCATAAGCAAGTTTCACGTAGGTAATGGAAAGGAGATTATATAATATATTTGGCTATGCATGTATGCAAACGCGCGCTTGCAGGCTTTTTCAGGCAGACGTTTACCAAGGCTGTGGTCCTTGTTAGGCATTTCATGGTCTGTATGTGAGCGACTTCGTTGATTCGTCAATGTTGGACGCAAATGCATCCATGTCTCTTCCTTCCCTGCATGGACTGCCTGTTTTTAAACTCGACGTTAATTGGCTGTT
Organism: Craspedacusta sowerbii; assembly: GCA_003687565.2. Taxonomy (NCBI): domain Eukaryota; kingdom Metazoa; phylum Cnidaria; class Hydrozoa; order Limnomedusae; family Olindiidae; genus Craspedacusta; species Craspedacusta sowerbii. The sequence goes on from QQSS02192159.1 coordinate 2,797, forward strand.
GATACAAGAAAATGCACCATTCTATTATGTGGGGTCCATATTTTTAGTTCGAAGAACAAAGATGATTGTGCTATCATATTAGTATTAGTTTATTTATGATGCAGTCAACTGAAACATTATTTACGTGGTTGCTATTGCTTTAGATTTAAAAGTTGTGCTGTGTTTCTGTTATGGTTTGACTTTCCTGCGCTCAAGTTGAAGTCAGCCATGTTGTACGAAAGTTCTTATATTCCTTGATACGTGCGACATCCCGGTTGCGCTTTAACTGTTTGAGAAATGGATGGCGGCAACATGATTGCGTTATTTTCTGGTTGTATCTTTTGGTATTTTAACACCTCTGGGGTGGGAGCATACCTCTTCCTTCCTAGCAGCTGTTCACATGCGACAGATACCAAGCTTTTAGACTTCATGTTTTTAAACTTAGGCAAACTTTTAGTGGCCTTACGCTGGTCCTGACAGCCGTTCCACATGGCATAGGTTTCGGAACCAGCCATGTACGTAAAAACTGCGATGTCCCAGGGGTTTGATACCTTTTCGGCCGTTTGGTTATTATGAATTGCAGTTGAACTCCATGACCGGGACTGCCTGATTATCGTCAGATGTAAGGAATTAATTTATGATCTGCTTATCTTCATGGATACCTAAAATAATTAAGCCACTTATTTATTCTTTGTGCTGAGGGCTTTTTTTTAATTAACGCTTAATGTGTAGCTTTGTGTGGTCAGAGCCTATTGAACGTTATTTATAGAAGATCTTGCTGTTACCGTATTTGCGTCTGGGAATATTAAAAACTGATCCTAGCGTCTGTGCACTATTGGTTGCCTCTATGGGAAAGATGTAAATATGATTTGAGATTATTCTCTTTTGAAAGGAAAAGATAGCCTTATAATATAGATTTATCCAGAACATAGAGCATTTAGTTCTCATGAATTCGTCGCGGAAAAATGATTGTAGTTGCGTTGAGAGCGAGGAGGATAAGACTTGGGCAACAAATAAGCAGAAAAATATTGCATATCGTGCGAATTATAACTAAAAATTAAGAAATAGCACTTTTGTTTAAAGCTTTCGAAAATGCGCTGATATTTCAGGCATATCCGCATGTGTAAAGTGCTGTTGAATACACAGCAAAAAAAATTAGTAGGTATGCCGCTCAACCGTTCATTGTTCGCGTTTGGAGACTGTTCTTTTCTGGGATTTAAGGCAGATCAAGTGCTCCTAGTATTAGGAAAGGTGTTCCCATTAGTGTCAAGTTTCCTTGAGCCGCTGCCATACTTAGCGCTTACCGTGACAATTCCAAGTTAGCACAGCTTGCGTCTGATAGAACTTTCTAGGATAGGTTTTCGGCGCCGTTTTGATTGTCGCTACTTTGTTAAGCAGAGGAGCAGCGTCCATTGGTGGAGGGAGAATTCAGCGACTCCTAGTGGTTATGTAAGAAGTTGACAGTACTTCTCTCTCTCTCTCTCTCTGTCTTTCATTACTTCTCAGATTATGTGATCTGATTTGGCGGTACCACATCGCATTATAGGATTAATAACAACAACAACGACAAAAAAAAAACAATTTATTTCTCAATAAACAAGCTGACTAGTGAACAACAGAAATCCGCCAATATACTAAAGCTTCTCGTCATGGCATATTTCACATCTAAGCAGAACATATGGCTGACAAATATAGAGAAAGTCGTTCTTAACACGGAAGTATTAGCATAAGAAATATGCCTTAATGCTCTAGAGCAACCACAACAGTAATTGTATGCATGAATATTTGGCGCACGAAGCCATAAACAAAGAACTGCCTTTTCTTCCCAAAGTCTGCATTGACTTCGATATTTTGACATTCATGCCACACACATGCATAAATAAATGTGTAAGCTTGCACCAACCATTTCGTTCTGTCTGCTTCGATTGCAACTAAAGCTGCTGCGAGGAAGTTTACGTTAATAGCGTTCAGACGCAGATGCATTATAATTAGGGAACGTACTTAACCTCGATGCTTGCTGTTGCAACTTTTTGCAAAAATCCTGTTCACATTCAATTTTCAGGCCAGGCCTCAGCTTAATCATCCGTAGTTTATTTGGGAATGGAGTAGACTATAGTAGAGAAACATTGAAGATTTTGCTTATCCATGAGTCTTGAACATTTAGACCGGCTGGCTCTAAGAATGTAAAGAAGGGCATCGGATTTAGCAGAACTTAGAGACCATTGCTGAAACAGATCCAGTCATATAAATTTAAGATCTCGCGCGATGGAATTACGTTCATCTTTTTTTCGGAGAAGAACTTTGAAATAGAATAACTGTATCTTCAGCAAAGTGCTGTATAAGGTCAGACTATACCGAAGATCATTATATACATTAAGGATAAAAAGTCGCCCAAAATAGACGATTGCGGTTGTTTTGGAAATCCGAATTTTTGTCTTCAAAAGCGACATGTCGCTTTCTTTCTTTAAGATATGATTTGAACCCACGCTAAGCAGACTCAACGATTTCCGTATATTTCTAGTTTATTTAAACTTGTGTCTAAGTTAACCGTATCGAATACTTGTGTAAATGTATCTACGTACCACAAGCTTATTCACCACTTTCTAATACGTCATAAATATTGGTAACTAATTTAACTAGCTCATGGTTAGTTGATTTGTCAGGTCAAGTAAATTAGTTTTCTGCCTGCCTGGGCAATTTCGATGAAAAGGCATTTTCCACTGGGAAACGAAGATCGTATCTAACTTTAGTTTCACTTTTGGCTGACATGTGAACATACAAGCCAGTCTCCAAGCGAGACGGTTGAAGTCAGAGTTTTAGTGCCAACAATGCAATATTGATCCTGTCCAATGTTCCATGCTTCACCATCCAAAGATCATAAACGCGTCTGCAAAATTCCAATTACTTCGAGCTTCTCTTTAATTAAATTAGGAAGGGTGCTTAACTCATCTTAATGTTTTGGTAACAAGATAATGTTCATGCTAAAGCCCAAATGACGAGCTAAAGTTTAATTTTCGTTTTAAAAATTCAGTAATATCATATTTATTGAAAAAATTTCGGCTAATAGAGAGTTCATTGAAGCTAGGATGTTGTCCCGGTATTTATTTAATACGCGAATTCAGAACTTGCAGAAGTTTTGTATTTAGATACGCCGGTTCCGGTAAAGCGTTTAGAGTTAGCCAAAATTGCATACAAACGATTACCATAAGAAAGGGGTTTCCTGGGGTGCATGAGATAGTTGATACCCTTTAGACAACATGAAAGAAAGGTTTAAAAAAAACCTTCCAGTTTCCTACCGATGCAAGCGAGTAGCACTGCGCACACATTATTTTGTATCGCATTTTTCAAACACTGCCCGAAGCAGGTTCGCCACCATGCATTTCTCCCTCTTTTACAAACTATCTTCGCTTTTCCTTAGTTTTCTGTGCAGAATGTGTTTACTAATTACAAGGTGCTTGATGTCTAGTAATAACTTTCATTCCACATCCCTTCGTTGACTACGGGATATCTAATTCCAGTACGGACTCCTTCTACTCTATAGCATTACATTACTTTGTTAGAAAGCAAGGGCTGTCGATTTTTGAGCCTTTAGGCGGTCCAAATAGACCCTGCTCGCGAATTCTTCTACTGTTGCTGTGGTGTCAGATCCTATGCAAAAAAAATTCTTGTATAGGTCACAAAAGATAAAAAAAAAAACATCGTGTAAGATGTGAGAAAGGTTTCGTGGTACTTGCGCAAATAAGCTAAAACGTGCAAAGCTGAATTTCGTAACCGATTTATTAACTTCTTGAATATGGCTCTATTTTAAAATTTATGTAATTTCATGATTTTTACTTGTTATAAATGGGCAAGTCTTCGTGGCAGTCCTAAGAGTTTTTTTTATTTGCACTTTGCTGTAATGCAAACATTTCTCCAGAAGTTCATTAGTCGATAACATTGCTAACTTCAGCATCCTTTTTAAAATTGGTGCCGATTCCCAGTGGATCTATAGTTTCCATCAACATTCTTAAGATTCTAGGGACCACTTTCAGGAATGCATATATATATATATATATATATATATATATATATATATATATATATATGGCACAATCAGAAAAACGTTACACTTTGCACTTTACACTTTGTATTAAGTCGATCTTGAAAAAAAAAATGCATTTTCTGATTTGATCATTGATAAGATGGTTAAGAACTTCTTTAGCAGGGTTAAAAGTCATTCAGCAAATCAGTTCAAAAGTTTTCCTGAACTGAAGGAACACATTGACACTGTCTTGCCATTTTAGGATGTGTGTCAGCTAGGATTAAGCAACAACTTAAAAGAGTTCCCAACATCAATTTAAGAGTTATCTTTAAGTCAACCAATAGTCTAAGCTCGATCTTTTCCTTTAAAGACAAGTTGTAATTAAATCTTGTGTCTGGCGTAGTTTATATGTATAAGAGCAGGAGATGCTCTTCTACTTACATTGGTAAAACAAAGCGCCACATGCATTAGAGACTTTCTGAACACCAAGGCCGCTCTCCACTTCCTGGGAAGCTGGTCAAAGGTCAATGCAGCACGGCTGTTCGAGATCACACGCTGACTTGTAGTGCTGCTATAGCATCTTCGGACTTTGTCATCCTCTCTAGGGACAGTAGCAGCTTATGTCTTAAAATTAAGGAAAGTATATTGACTAAGAAGGATTGTCCTAATTTGAATATCCAGGAGCGATCATGTCATTTGAAGCTATTTAACTAGTATTAAACCTTGTTATGCATCTAGTTCAGTTTGTTTATGATTCTTATTACGTTATGTTCACCAGCTTGTTTTAAAACTATTTTCAGATTTATTGCCTGAAGAAGACAACAAATTAGATTGTCGAAAGCTTGCAATAACTTTTTATCGTTGTGTCATATATATATATATAGTATAAAACAAGTTTCTGTAGTAAATGTTATAAGCTTTCAAATTATATGTACTTTTGCTATGCTTGTAGAAGTGTTTTCTTGCAGTATTTACATTCTTACATTATTATTTTTTTCTTTTATGTAAGTGCAATTTCATGATCCTGTAATGGAAAGCTGGAGTCCTTAAGGTTTAATGCCTTACATGGCAACAACAAGTACCATGTTAGATTGCTTAGATCACAAGCGATATTCAGCGTCGCACAGTCACTTAGCGGTTCCTGAACGAGGTGAAAAGAAAAAAACAAAAACTACGAGTTTCAAGTGGAGTCATTGCAACATGATGTTACTGTGAAGCAACACGCCTTCGGGAGAGTCCCGGAAATCATCATAACGTTCTCCATGTATTCTATGGACGACAAGAATGTGGGTCGTACTTATTCTGAATTCACTTCAGTACATTGTCTGAACTCTCTACAGAAAGCTTTCTTTCACGAAGGCAGTCGTTCTTCTCGATAATGAGATACGGCTGCTTAGTCGTGAACTTAACAGCCTCACTTTCACCCTTGTTTTGCTTGGTTGACGACAACAGGCAAAGTTGCGGTAGAGGCGATATGCGAAAATGTATACCAGGGACTGTAAAATGGTACAAGACTTCGTCAATAACGTACATACAGTTTTTGTGGATTCTTGAACATCGTAAGCGAATATAGACATCGCACCCAACGCCGCGTAAGGCGTCCAGGAAACAATCAACGTGACTAACATCAGGATCTCCATAAGGATAAAGCGGCAATATTGAATTCGACGAAATATTCCTTTCATGCACATCACCTTTGTAAACGCATAGCATGCGAGTTTCACCGGCACAAATGAGAGCATCAATGCAAATACGGCGTATGACTTACTGCTGACAGATCGATTGTTATAATCCATTCCACACCAATGACGAACGTTTGCGCGAGTGTATCCTCCCCATCCTAGCAACGGAGGCAAGCTTATTGTCAATCCGACGATCCACGCCGAAAACGCACAGAGCCAGGCAGGTCTGGTCTGTTTGTTCAATTCGCGTGCTTTGAATGGTAACATGACTTGTATGTATCTGTGTGCGACCAGAATGAAGATATGATTGATTGTTGCCACAGCCATCCACCTGATCAAGAACGAATTAACCTTGCAGTGCATGTCGTTCTTAATGTAGACTGCGGTGTAAAATAATGCACCTCGAATAAGGCTGCTGAAAAAAATATTTCTTAGTACAACATTTATAAACCGGAACCGCTGGCATCTGGTCAAAACTGCACTCAAAGCGATAGAGTTGCAGACCGTCGATAGAATGCTGATGATTGTTATTGCGATGACAGCCGAGTGCATAGTGATGCATGCGAAACGATCAGCGAGTTCAGAAACTTCACTACGCTTTCTCCCTTATGGTCATAGTTTCCTTATAGTTCAAGCATGGTCTGAAAAGAAGCAAGGCAAATCGTCAAATAAGGGCATAATTAGTCTATTTTTACGGCAACTGATGTTTCTGCCTAGGAAGATTTTGGATGAGGTAAGTATCAGCATTTCCCGCCTCAGAATCTAAATTGCATTCTGCCATTGCAATCACTGTTGAAATAATGACATGCTGCTTTTCAACAATGCGTGTAGTGATTCAATTAAGGGAAGATGCAAGAAGATTTTGGGAATTTTCTGCAAGTGGTCTTGCTGTCAAGCGTCTTCAGCGCGAATGTTAGCACATGCAACGCAGCATGTTAACTAAAAATTAGGTAAATGTGGGTTTGATGTGCTGCAATTCCCATGAAGTGCCGTTCTTCACTCAAATTAAGAGCCCTGGCGTAGAATGGGCTTTTCTAACACGGAAGCCAACGCCTTATCAAGTGCACATCCCTTACGGCTTGCTTTAACTTAAGATTATCCAAGAATTACCCAAAGGATAGTGTGGGTTTAGCAAAAAAATCCCTCGTTTAAGCAAACCTCTACTTGGAGGGGAAGCATTAGCCACTTTGAATAAAAAAAACTCTACGGTATTTACCAGAAAATCTCGTCTGCTGTAACACGAGGATCTCTCAGTCCAATACTGTATGATTGACCTAAATATTTCACAACTTCATTTAAGATAGTGTGCTTTCCGTACATGAATCTAGTATTCCCAATTAGTTAAAACGATTTTAAAAGAATCTGTTAGTGCAGTTGGCTGGCTTAACTCTAAGACGTGATCGCAAAACCTGAACAATTTCACGCTTTGTTTCTGGCGAAGACCAAAATCATAACTACTGAAAATAGACCATGGATATTCTCAACTGAGTAACACTTTGGGTGATAAGAACTCACTGAGCACATCAGTGATTAATGCCAAATTATCTCCTAAAACATAAATCAAATCTTACTTTCAAATTATCTCCTTAAACGTAAATCAAATCTTACTTTCAAATTATCTCCTTAAACATGAATCAAATCTTACTTTCACATCCCAGAAAGCCCGAGGCAAGAGTTACATCTGTGCAAATTTTAATTATAGCCCCCTTCTTTCATATGCTCACTTACTGGCTAGGATCGAAAATATTCGCGAGCAGGTTCTTCGTTTTGCGCATCATAACTACACAGAAATTACAAGCGAAAATGCCCTTATTGAAAATTCTGGGAGAGTGATTTGTAGGAATGAAACGTTTGCATGGTGTCGGTCTAGAAAGTCTCCAAATGCAAACAAGAATTCTGTTTATATGAAGTCATCTTCCCTCTGCCGAAGCAAAACCCATTTCAAATACAGGCAAAAGCTTAGCTGTACCTAAACCAGACCAAATCCTTTTCGGATCGTAACGTCTAAGATTTTTAGGCCCTAAAACTTTCTGATGCATGAAGACAAGTTCTAACGAAGGACTCTTCCAAACACATAAAAAAACTGGGACGGCACTAACTACTAAATGTGTACTGCTTACAAGCACTAACTTAAAGTGTCAAGAAATTTAAATGTTCTTGCGGAGGCTTCTGTTTTTCATTGAAAATAGTTGCATTTGCTTGCAAGCATTTTTGTTTGCAACGCAGAATCGAGTTCTGTTTTACTCTGTCACTCTCCCGCTTTAACTCCCTTTCCTCTCTCTCCCTTTCCCGTTCTCCTTCTCTCTCTCCCACACACTCACACATGCAAACGCAAACACACACAGACACACACCCACACACACACAATATTCAATAACAGAAGGCAAGCGCTATCTCAATTTCTTGCAATCTTATACATACACGCGAAGCTGGGCTTGCGATTAGTCAGTAAAAAAAGGAAATTATCGTTCTATTTCCGTTACAAGCGATACGATACGATTCAGGTTTGGCGAAAACTCTCCGATAAGATCCAAGCGATCGAAGTGACCGATATTTAACGGAGCGGACCATCCGAGCTCTTGCTATCGTTCCCATCATGCCTTGTTAAAGCTCTTGAAGAGAAATTTGTATCGATCGCAATTGAGGCACATGACCCTGAGTAAATACTAACGTCTGCGTTTTACCTGCGAACTTGGATTTCCTAGCGCAACCTTAGTGGCTCTATTTGATTTGAGATCTCTGTTGTGAGTTGAGTTCGGTTGACAGTATGAGTTGACATATCGTGAATTCACTTCGAATGAGTTGAGGGTCTCTCAGAGGTGATAAAACGTTTTTTTTGTATACGAGACCAGACGAACATTTTGCCAAACCATGTCCTGTTAACTAAATTCTCCCTTCTCATAATGTTTCCCATTTTATTCTTCTGTGAAACTTTTCACAGTATCACGCCAGTCGTTAGGCTATCCCAACAAAGCAGAGATAAGGTGAGACTGTATATAACTGATTGGCGTAGGGGTATTGTCATGCGAATGAGACCATTTCTACTGAGGAAGAAGGGGAGGGGAATTCACTAGCCACACACTGTCTAATAGTGAAAAAAAAAAGAACATACTTCGTAGTTAATTAATTACAAGGCCGGTAAAAGTAGCGCTGATAATGACTGTCTTAGTAGCCTACTAGTCAATGCGGACGCTCATTTGTCCGGATATGCGTCACCTGTGAAGTTAGGAGCGACGACAAATAGCCAACTTGCAGACGAACACAGTTCGTTGCTTACAACAACACAGTGCAAATGTTTAATAGGCATTGACTTTCCAATATAATACTCTTGTTAGTTTGTTTAGCCTGTGCTTCTTGCGTTGATGTGGTTTCTTCATCATCATCTGGAGACTCCAGAGAGGCAGTATTTCCTGACAGTTCTAAATTCTTTTGTTGAATTTGTAGCGTTGGTGACCGATGTGATTAATGTTGAACTAATGAAATACTATATTAATTTAATTAGGCTGTACTGCTCCTTTCAGAAATTGCCGAACAAATGCACGCTCCTATATTTGACTGTGCAGACCAAATATGTAATTAGGCTTGTTACCACGAAATGAAAGTGAGTTGTGCATGAGTATGCACAGCAATCGATTGAGCATGTAAGTCTTAAAAGAAAGTTGAATTTTGAATGTGATTTGTCGTAGATATTCTGCCTCATCTATGATAACATCTATGCACAAGTAGACGTGGTGGAGATCATTGTCAACTAGCGGCATTTCTATCTGATTCAGTTTACAGGACTGTCTTAACGTAGGTGCCTTCATCAGACTGATCAGCGCTTGCCCGAGAGCAATCCGCATGGTTTGTGCTCCTGGAGTTCGCAGAGAATGAGTTTTCTTTTCTTTTGAAGTCCACTAGTAAAGATACAAAAGGAGACCCTCTGATTGAACGATCTGCGAATTGTACGTATTCCAGTTCAAAGCCTTCAGTCGAACCGTTTTTAAGAACTGTTTGTTATATTTCATTGTCCAACGTTACGAAACTAAATGATCAGATAAAGGCATGATAAGGAGCGTGAGAGTGTTTATTTTCTTCGTAGTTATTGATTTAGAGTTAAGCTCTTGTTAAAGGTTTAGTTTGAGGCACGCTTGTTATCGGATGTCCTGTTAGGTGGTTGAAGTGATCATACTAGTCTTCTTATCATCTTGACAAGCTTTCTGTTATCTAAGACCTTCGAGATCCAAATCTAGTACCGCATGAGAGTAGATGGCATAGGAATTACTAATGGACCCATCAATGGCTAAAAATTAAAGTAAAATGGATCCACATACCAGAGTAAATTACTAAATGGCTAAATATTTGGAAATTGGCTTTTCGATTGAAGTGCACGCTCACCTTCGAACTGCCGTATTAATTTAGTTAAAATTTGTGCCATTTTTCCCTGGTCGCTTGCACCAAATGTCGAACTTCGCTTTACCGGCACTATGTCATGTATGTATGTATGTATGTATGTATGTATGTATGTATGTATGTATGTATGTATGTATGTATGTATGTATGT
>QQSS02192170.1:0-13020 GCA_003687565.2 Craspedacusta sowerbii
CCTCTGAATATCGGGCTATCTAAGACAAGCGTTTGGCGCAGAACTCGCGTACAAACGTTTGAGCACTTTTCCTACAATAAGTAATGCGTAGAAGTAAACAAACAAAATTAACAGAAATATCTTTAGCCCGACAACAAGTAGCATTAAAACAATTTCTAATGTACGCAGTGAACATCTAATGTGAGGAGAAAAAAAGCGTTAGTTATGATCACAGCTACATCATCTCTTCAAATCTTACACAAACTTTTCAGGAACGAACTGTTTTCCTCCTCTCTTCTTTTTGGAAAATTACCTGCTTTGTATTTTATAGAAGTATAGGCAACCCTAATCTGAAACTACCATCCAAGTAACATGGAGCTTGGTTCTCTTCCTGGTACTAAAGCTGATGTACTTTAAAACTTCAACCGACTTTATGACATGAAATTGACAATGATATAAATGCTCTATTACATTGGTCATAGCAAAAAAGTTTTTGTTTACTAATCTGCAGTTAACCCAGGCTATGGCCATATTAGTAGCTGTACTGTAAATAATCAAGTTACAATAAAAATGTCCATTCTCTTGTTTCTTGCTCACAATGAGCATTCCCTTAATATTTGATTTCGGAAAATTATACATAAAATAATTAACTAGCATATGCAACTTAAATCGGTTTGCAGTTCATAAAAAAGCTGTTTCCTAAAGCAATGCAATGATAGGCCTTGAATTTCTCGTTGTTATATACGCGTGTTCGCTACGAATTAAGCATGCACTACTAAAAAAACACAGCTCAGAATCGGTGCTCGTTTTATCTATCTCTCATCTTCAAGCCAACAAGCTATTTATTATAACCAATTAAAAAACACGTGGTCGGTCCAGATCACCTGATCAGCCCGGTCCAATCAAGACACAACACTACTTTTTCACCCATAGGCAGGCAGGCCTTACCATTGGTGGCATGCGTCAAGAACAAGGTGTGATTTACGCTACTGAGTATGAAAAGCAAGAAATTAACTTACTTATGCCGGTTAAATGAGTCACCTACTTAATAGTTATGCCGATTGCCGTCGCTCGGATTTTACGCACCATCCGAACCAAGTAGAAATTTCCAGCTAACTTTTCTGAAGTAAGGAGTCCAACTTACCAACTCGGTAATAAAAATTATCGTTTCAAACTTCAACAGATAATCTAGCTCAAAATGAAGAGCTCTCTTATGTTGTTTATTCGCTTAAACGCCACTATCGGAAAATCCGGGTACTTACCACAAATGTGGTTACATGTGGAATTTAGCAATTTTGGAATACTAGCGCGGCTCCCATGCCAGGTTAGGGCAAATGCAGCTTTTTCCCTCTTCCGTGTCGTTTTACTTTTGTTTGTGCGTGTGAGTGTTCTTAAAGCATATCTTCCCTGTTTAATGAAAGAGATACCCTTTAGGTCTTTTGCTACTTTTAGCTAATTTCGCCCTTGAAATGTTCGTGCCCTATAGTCACCCTAAAAACGAATACGTGCAAGTCTATTGCCAAATATTGGCTTTTAACTTATTACCGCCTACAAGGCCCTGCACCTGTTTTACCTACAGAGAAGCTTTCTTACTTATCACACTGGTGTTTTCATTATGCCGACGCGTGTACCAACGACGCAAGTGGTGCCCAAGTATAAACTTGTATATGTATATATATATATATATATATATATGTATTATTTATATATGTATGTATTATTTGTATACATTTATATATGTATATAAATTATAACTAGATGCTCAAGTTAACTGAAATATCTTCGGCACCAGTGTTGTCTCCGCTAGGCAATAGACTTGCACGATATATATATATATATATATATATCTTCGGCTTCCAAAGTAGATAGATACGTTATTCAAATGTTCTTGCCCAATAGTCACCGCGACCTATCAGCAGTAGTTTAGAAGTGAATCTATTATATATATATATACTTTGGAAGCCGATCATAAGAACTTAAAAAACCGGAAGTATAGCAAGGCTAGCGTTTCCGATGAATTTTAAATATTCCCCTTTATCCTAAGTCATGTGTTAGTATGTCAACGGCGTTCTAAGCATTTGTGTACAAATGAGTGCACCAGAGCAAAATGCGAAATAATTCTCAGAAGAATAACTTTTATTATGACTAGTTTAAGAATAACTAGTTTTGACATGTTTTGACAACATCTTTTGTCATTTTCAATGAATCGAGCTTTCAATTCCTATACAAACAGGAGGTGCATCACTTCAGTAACTGATAATATCCGCTTTTGAATGAAGCACTTCACATATCGCACTTCTCATAAAATAACGGCAGACAAAATTTTTTCACAGTTACAATCAAAACATTCCAAAATACATTCTAAATGGAGTTTCTGCACGTTTTCTTATAAACGTCGATTAGTTAGAACACTGGTGCACCACCCATTCAAAATCAGTAGTTCTTGTTAAGTTAAGTTAAGTTAGTTTTTTTTTCCTTTATAACAGGCTCCTACTTTCCATCAAAAGACAGCCTTTCTAATTATTCGAGATCTGGTGTTGTAAGTTTACGTGTTCTGGATGTAATGCCAGCTACATTGGCGAGACCGCCAGACATGTCAACACCAGCATTGAAGAACACCTCGGTTAAGACAAAGCCTCACACGTGTGGAAGCATCTGAGAGACAGTGAACGCAAGAAATTTTGTTCTGCAGCATGTTTTTCCGTTTTAGATTCTGCTGCTACAGACTTCCAGAGGAGATTGAAAAAAGCCATGCACATTCATTGGCTCAAGCCCAACCTCAATGCTCAAGTCAACCACCTATCTTTAAGTCTCTCTATTTAGTTCCTTTATCTGCCCTTTCTATCCATTCCCTTCTCCCCCCCCCCCTCAAATTTTGGTTTTCTTTGTAGTGGTTTCACTCATTGATTTGACGTCGGTTCGAATGTAGATTAGAACGCCATTATAATGTATTTTGATATGTAATGATATATGATAAGTAGTATGTATTTTTGATTGTAAATGTGAAAAAATTTTGTCTGCCGTTAGTTTATGAGAAGTGCGATTTGTGAAGTGTTTAATTTAAAAGTGGATTTTATCAGTTAGTGGAGTGATACGCTCCCTGTTTGTTTCGGAATTGAAAACTCGATTTATTGAAAATGACAAAAGATTTTGTCGAAACATTTCAAAACTAAAAAAGTTATTCTTTCTTCTAAGCATGCGTGAATGCACACGAGCCTCATGTTTATGCTTCTTCAGTCCCTGCACACCTGGAAGCTGAACCAAAATTTGGCTTGACATCTTCTGCTTACGTGCACTGACTACTGGTGGTGACAGAAACATCAGTATTTAATGATAAACTAAAATTTCCAGTTCTTACGAAAGCAAACGACTTATGAAGACCTTACATGCGCGTATAAAGCCTCAAACTGATTAGCTCCGGCTACAAAAAGTTGTCTCTCTCCCCAAGACATACACATGTCATACCTATAGCGTAAATGTTGAATTACTTGACTTTAACCATGAGCACATGAGCAATGTTAAGAAGATCTGCGAATTATAAAAGAATTACGAATTCTCGATCAGTTTGTAGAATGTTTTTGACGTGGTGATTTTGCTGTAGTTTATGTAATTTGCATTCCTGTCCAAACAATAGATCGCTTTTGTTGTTGCTGCTGTGATTGTTGTTGTTATTATTGTTATTGATGTTGCTGTAGTTGGTGGTGGTGGTAGTGTAGCACTCACCGGAAGCTTTTGTCAGCAAACGCACATCACTAAAATTATTCGGAATCATCTGGTTTAGAACAGTTTTTTTTTTCGCTTTTATGTCCCTGCGACCTAGTTTTCTCTATACAAGGCAGTCCGAAGCCCAGTGACGGCCCCTGCGACTCTGCTAGTTTATGATACGAGTATGCTAAGCAGCAAGCCAGGAAATATTCCCATGCTAATGCGAACTTAGTGCTATCAACCTGCAAAAAACGTGTGACGAAAAAAATTCAAGGGATTAATAATCGAGTAATTCGTAGCGATAACTAATTTTAGCTTTCCTCTCATGCCACATACTAACTTCAGACCGACAGAAACAACCCCTCGGCTAAAAAACCGACAGAAACAACCCCTAAGCCAAAAAAAAAAAAATAAATCGCATATTTGCGTTGATAAACTTCTGTTGCAGCGGCATTTTACAGTAGAGATTTCTTACTTAGATGTATGAAATCCTAGAGATGCTAAACTATCTCCATAATAATTCCACTAAATATTACCTTAGCTAAGCAGACAAGGGCACAAGTCAGAGCTGAGCATGCGGTCTCGTTGCTAGGGGCTTCTGTTTTGTTGTTTTCGCAACTAGACATCAAGCAAGCTGTCGTTCCTTCCGCCAAAGGATGAGTTGATTTGGCCAGGTTAACGATTGTTGCCTGAATTCCCAATTGCAAGATCAATATCAGGCCTTAATTATACTTGCTCAATGAGAAAGACGCTGTGGAGCCTGTTTCGCTTCAAGTAAGTTACGAAGGTTTGTGTTGGGTAAGGCTCTCGATCTGGATGTGTTTTGTCCCTTCGGTAGCTGTGTAGGGATCTCCATATCATTATCTTGGTTTGTTTTTTGAAGCGCTGGATTATGTATGCATTTCTTTTTTTTTAATAGGGAAAAGACGACTTTCGAGAGGAAATTGTCGTATCGTATCAAAATAAAGATAGACTTCTTGCTATGTGATGCAAACAAACGCCATTTGCTGCAAGCTACAATTCTGTGCAGTTTTTCGCGTATGGTTTGTGGCAGGAGCTTGGATAGTGGTGTTATGTTTTGCAAGTTCGCTTATAGACAAAGTCGGCCTGTTTAATTTTTCTGATACGTATCTTTTGTGACGTCGAGGGTAAGTCCAAGTTTTTTTTATTCAAATAAAAAGAGACCTCTGTTTATGATATTTTTCTTACGGTGAGTTTTCTCTTAGGTTGACGTTCGTTTTTTTAAATATATATGTGAATTGCTTTTACATGTGTCAAGTCGCTCTAGCGTTTAGATTAGAGAATACTAGTGCAATGAGCTATCCACCATATTCTGCATATCCGCCTCATTCGCCTTACATGGGTACTCCACTGCCAGCCGCTGGAGGAATTCCGCCATTGCATTCCGGAGTTCAGAGTGGCTTCTTTCCTGGAATGCCGATGCCGATGCCTATGCAAGCAAGCAGCAACTATGGTAACATGTACTCGCAAAATCCTCCAATCGGTCCAGGATACCCTCCTGTTCCATCTTTTATGCCAGTGCCTTGCTATGACGGCTTCCAACCGGGTCCTTCCAGATTGCCGTTTCCTTCACCCATGACACACCAAGAAACACACGCGCCATTGAACGCGGGGATTGCAAGTGACTTCGCTACTAAAGCTCCGGGGAAAAGCGGTAGCTCGGCAGTTCAAGGTACAGTGAAGTCCGTCGAGCCATTTAACGCTAGCCAAGATGCCGAATTGCTGCAGAAAGCTATGAAAGGCTTTGGCTGTGACGAGAAAGCTATTAGTTTTCTAATTTGCACTCGAACTAATGCGCAGAGGATGCAAATTAAGGCGCAGTACCAAACCATGTTTGGGAAAAGTTTGAACAAAGAGCTAGAAAGTAAATTGAGTGGAAATTTTGATACCCTCATTCGAGCATTGATGGCTCCTCCTGACGAGTTTGATGCTTTTCACCTGCGCACAGCTCTAAAAGGTTTTGGCACAGACGAGGCAGCTTTGATAGAGATTATATTTACAAGAAGCAATTTGCAAATATCAGCAGCGGTTGCTGCGTATAAGCGCCTGTATGGTGGAGATTTAGTTAAAGATGTTGCAGCGGATACCTCAGGACCACTTAAAAGCTTGCTCGTGTCTCTGTTGCAAGGTCGTCGTGACGAATGTTCCCTTGTGGATGGTGTAAAAGCTGCAGCAGATGCGAAGATGTTGTTCCAGAGTGGGGAAGGAAAGTGGGGCGCTGAAGAGAGCCATTTCATTACTATTCTTGCAACTCGCAGTCTCCCTCAACTTGAAGCAACTTTTAAAGAATATGAGACGATATCAAAAATCTCCATAGACGCAGCCTTACGCAAGGGGGTGTCAGGCTCTTTACTGGACGAGATGCTTGCTATAGTAAAGTGTGCAAAAAATCTCCCGGCGTACTTCGCGGAGCGCCTGCACGGATCCATGAAGGGTTTAGGGACGGACGATAGAACCTTGGTTCGAGTCATAGTAAGCCGCTCCGAAGTTGACATGGTTCAAATAAAGGATTCCTTTAGAAATATGTATGGACAAACTCTCGCGCGATTCATCAGCGATGATACATCTGGCAGTTACATGAAGGCTCTGCTGGAGATCATTGGCGCCACGAGTTGAATTCTACTGTGTTATAATTTGCTAAGCTTATTCTGTTTGGGAACGTTCGTGGGATATTTGCGACTTGTTTGTTTATGGTTCTTTATGAGTTGTTGTTTTTTTGGGTCCGGCTTGTGTAAATTTATATATTGCTTGGTGTTGTTATTAAAGTTTATATAGTGGTACGTATTTGAGGACATATGTAGTGAACGCAAAGTGAGTTAAGAGAGCTGTTATTGAAATCTGAGGCTTTGAAGCGATGCGTTTTTTCCGGATCGAGTAAACCTTTTGTAAGCAGGCCATTTGTTTCAGCTGCCTTTCCTTCTTGTTGTTTAAGTGTGAATATTTTTAGTCGGCTTGTATGGAGTTCTTACTCCACGTATAATAAGTTAGCATGAGATCCAACCCCGAAATAAGAAAGCTGAGATACCACCGTCCGCTTTTTGGAGAATTAAAAGGACTGGTTGGCTCAGAATCTTCTTTTGTATGTTTCTTGATATGTCTTTGTAATTGTGTTTATTTTAAGCCCGCTTTATTTAACGTGCTGGTCGATGCGTATTTTCGTTCGGTCTTGGGGATGCTATTGTTGTGCTTTGGTCTTCTTGTACAATATGATTTTGATTTAAGAACGCGGCAAGTTGCAGATATGAGTATTTTCTTCCAGAGTGTGCGCACAATATGTAAATCGTCGTTGTATCGGTGCTTTACTCGTGCTTCCCATGAATGACTTGTAGCCACGGTGACGAGGATTTCGGTAAAGGGAGATGTCTGCTATCTGGATTTTAAGCTATGCAGACCCGTACCTCTAACGCAAAATTACATTTTGGCTTGTGACTCTGTTTTCAAGGATTTAGGCAAAGTTTTCGCGAACCTTATCGGCTTGCGTTGCTACGCGCAGAGACTTTAGCCCACATGTTCAAGCGTCTAAAATGTTTCCGGCTGGATGCAAAATGTACTGAGCGTTATAAATAAATGCTTGGTAGTAATTAACTTTCTTGCATAAGAGCTCACGGCTTTTTGTTCCGTTCGGTCGTATGTCGGGCTTGCTTATCTATGTGTAAATTTGACATAGAATTGTGTGTTTATTTGAGTTGTTTGCGCATTCTAAATGATGTTTCCCAGTGAAGCAGTATTTGCTAAACAATAAAAAAATCGTAGTTACGTATCTCCAAGAAGTCGTCTTAATTATCAATCGCTTTATTGTTGTGCAAGATGAAACTTTATTTTCGTTATTTTTGTTTTTGGTTCATTCCGGTAAAATATTACGTCTGCGGTAAATAAATTAATGAGTTTCGTTATTTGGTTTGGAGAATTCCGCCGGTATTGTCCGGTTGTGTTATAAGTTTTTGGATCATTGCTGTTGTGGGAATACGGGTTTGATGGACCCGATCAAGTCATGCGCAATTGGTATGCGGGTGATAAGTTAAGAACGACACACGACTGTTTTGTTTTGCCTTTGAAGTTAGTCCTAGACTCCACGTTGTATCGCGGAGTTTAAGTTCTTTCAAGAAATAAAATTATGATTTTCTTCCATTAAATAGGGCACGGATGTGTTAACTGCTTTGGCAGTTGTAGTTTCTGAGCGTTTTTGACCTTCTGGAAATATGATCTCCGAGATTTCTATGCTCGCAATTTGGTTAATTCATACTCGTTTAGGTTGCATCCGTTTGGCGTAACGGCATGAATGGAAGAGGATTGGGAAAACCGACGTACTTTAAAAAATCTAAAGATTGTGTATTACATGAAGCCTCATGCAGTGCCATCTCAAGTAGGGATGCCTTCCTCAGCTGCCGTAGATTGCATAACTCGACTGGCCTCAGTCTGTAAGCTGGTTGCTCGGTCGATGTCGCACGCAAACAAGATGACTTCATTCTTGTGCAAACCAGTACGAGCAGGCTTTTCTGGAGCTACCTGGATTGGTCTTGGAAGCGAGGTAGTAGTAGCTGCATTTAATTGAAATCGTTTAATTGGCAGCTTAGAACTTGAAATTCGTGCCAAATTCGTGAATAACTATTATGTACGACCTCCTCCGCAGACACAAGATTCTCAATCATCATGGTATGGTCTTGATTGTCGTATATGACTCTATCATAAATCTTCAATGTGACGGAGGAAACTGCAAAAGCAAGGGCATGCATGAAAGTCTTAACGAATTTCACCAGCCAAAGAGTCACGAGCCTTTCGATGCGGACAAGCGCAAGCAACGGGAACAATGGGGCACCTAAAATAGCGCTTTGTGGAGATCTTCATCGATGGCATCAGTGGTAAAAGACGTCGAGACCCCCATGCTCTCACAATCATCTAGATTGTTTCTTATTCTCTCAAGTGCTAGTTGCTATCTCAGAAATGTAGGTGTTTCACCGACGTCTCTTACGTTAGCCGTGCTAGCAGGTACAGTCAACCGTGAGAAAAGTAAGTTTAATTGATTTTTTCTTCTCTATGTTTCAGTAAGTTTGGATTCAGACCGCGCGCTAACCTTTTACAGTTTGCTAGAACCGTTCAAACTGGATTCAGGCCGCTTCAAAGTTCTGGTGAATGGGCGCCATTTTACCCGTATTACCCGTTTTACCATATAGTATATCTTGGGAACGCGATGAGCGTGGTGGAGCTGATTGAATTTCCAGTCTCGCTCATTCGACCCACGTCAATTGAGACCAGAAAAGAGCAAGCAAGTTTGCTTCAGCTGGTCGTTACTGGATTCATTTTGCATTCTCGCAGGTCGTTGTGTTAGGAAGGTTTTGAAGTTTGGGAAGCTCCAATTCTTTCTCGGCTTTTACGAGCGGCTGTTCGCGGACGGAGCGTTTGCCAGCTGGTAATGAAAGGGATCCTTGTTTGTGTCGTTTGTTAGAACACGGTTGTGGTTGGACAAACCATTCAGAAAATAGGTGATGCTTTCAAGCTTCAAGTCTCAGGTGTGGCTGCCATTTTTTTTTGGCGGTGGACGCAGCTTCGCGCATGTTCGGTGTTGATATGCCTAGAAACTTTACGTCCCGTGTGACTGCGAATACAATTTAGCACTACTGAAGCCTTGATCTACCTTCTCGAGTTACTTATAACGCGAATGAAACCTAATCCACTTTTTCTTTGTTATTTTGACACAAAAACTGAAAGAGTTCAGCAATTCCCGTTAATTTTCATGGAGCCCCATTACCATACTATTCATGGTAGCTAGGTTTAGCAGTTTACTCAATTATTTTTGGAAGCTCCTCAAAACATCGTCCATCTGGATGCAGGAGCCATGCTAACCTTTGAAAGATGCTGGACTGAAAATTGGTAGATTCTAATCAAGTATAAAATCATCGTCAGTACTTTTATGGCTGTTAGGATTTTTTGTGCAGTGGACGGCATAAAGAGCTCACAGAAAACGTTTGTCTCTTTCAACGTGTTTGTTTGACGAACGCAGCCTTCTGCTCCAAAAGATATTAGTCTGTAGGTTGTTAGAAGAGTCCGTCTAGCTACAAAAAAGAGACGTACTTTTATAGGATAAGCGTTAAACAAGTCGTAACAATCGATCACAGGGAGCATGCAATTGGCTCGCTATTTACAACCATATAAGGTCAAGAATGCTCGAAGGTCGATGTAATTGCACGCGTTCTGTTTAAATAGTTTAATCGCCATTCCTATATCTATACTTTCGTGCCTGTACAAGACAGGAATCTGCGACTTTATTCTCCAATCTGACGAAGCCGCGCGCTGGAAGAAGTTGGATGACCCGCTAATGCGAATCCGTCCGAGGGAATTCCGGCAATGGCCTATAATATCAGGTTCATGTAAAAATCTATTTAAAAATTCTCTCAAGCTGAATTTAATTTAAATTTTAAAAAAATCGATGTATTTAAGCTTGCATTTTGATGCAGCGATGTTGTCGCACTTTAATTTTAAACGAAGAAAAAAAAACTGCAGTTTGCAACCTGTAATGCTAATTTTCGGAGAGGATAACTTATCCTCCAACATCAACTTTCCATATCTAAGTACAATAGGTGTGCTGCCAGCTGATATTGCTGTTGTTGCAGTAATGTATGTGCGCGTTTGGTTGTCGATTTATGCTAAGCGTTATTGCGTTTTTAGGGACCCGTTTTTTATAACCGATTCATCCCCGCTGTTCCTGGCCGAAAGTCACCTGACATAACCGGAGAAATTAATTGGTCTATCCATGTGAATTGATTTTTTGATTAACTGAAACTTCTATGAGGCCATTTCAGCGTTTCTGCTACTTGAACACGTATTCAGATTATCGACCGCTATAAATGAATATCTGCTGTGATTTTTATTTACTGCAATTCGCATAACCCATGTTTTAACGCCACGCAAAACTGAGATTCAAAACTTGGCAGCAAAGCCCCTTGAACCTGCTTTTATTAGTAAACAGCTACGGTAAGATGATCGTCGTGGTGTGATCTACGTTGGTTGGTGGCAACATTTCTGCGGAGAAAATCCTCTTTGGAATCTCGTTACATAACGATCGGATTTTCTATGTATATTTGCTGGTACGGAGACGCTAGAAGGCCTGTTTTGGATGTCGCGCACTAGTTTGCGAGGTTCACGGTCCACAGTTTGTTGAGTTGCTTCGTTAGTAGAGGAAAAAGAAATGGAGGAAATTCCCATGCTGAGTGCCTACGAAGATAAGATTCTTATTAGAACGGATGGATGCAAATCAAATGGTTTTCCATCAATCGGGCAGACTGAACATCAGCCCGTTAAAGCCACGAAACCGATTGGTATAATCGGGACTGGAAATTACGGAACAGCTTTGGCGAAGAGATGCCAGATGTCGGGGATAAGTTTTCTTGTGGGGAGCCGTCGAAAAGAGGAACCGACGGAAGATTTGGCAAGCCATGTTGTTAGTTATGACGATCTTGCACGAGCTTGTAATATCATCATCCTGGCTGTACCTCGACATGCGTACGACTCTGTCATTGCTGGCCTGGAAAGTTTGCTGAAAGATAAAACCATTGTCGATGTGAGCAATCTAGAACTTGCCACCGATCAATCTAATGCTATCTACCTGCAGTCGGCCCTTCCTTACTCAGCCATTGTCAAGGCGCTGAATACCGTATCTGCGTATTCTCTTGAATACGATGCTTACGGCGCAACGAGAGATACATATGTCTGCGGAAATGATAAGTCCAGTCGGGAACAAGTCATTCAGTTGATGCGCGAATTAGGTCTAAACCCAATCGACCGCGGTCTTCTGAGCTCTGCTGCGTCGATCGAAGCACTACCCTTCCGATTCTTCAAAGACTGGGACACTGCGTTCATTATCACCTTCTGTACCCTAGCTCTCATCATGTTATATTACTACATACGCTTGTTTTGGGCTAATAGCAGCACTGTTGGCGAAGAATTAAATCGCCTAACTCTATACCACGGTAACAGAGTGATTGCTTGGTTGGCTCTGTGGCTGCTCTCCTTAACCTACCTTCCAGGGTGTTTAGCAGGATTTATTCAGTTGGCGTGGGGCACGAAATACCGCCGGTTTCCAGGCTGGCTTGATCGTTGGTTAAAGTGTCGAAAGCAGCTGGGTTTGATAACGCTCACTCTCGCAGGAATGCATATGTGTCTCTCCTGCATTCTCATGGGTGCTGGATACATCGACCACATGCTGCAGAAGACACCAATTCCTGGGACGAAGCTCTCTTTGTTGCGGTTCATTGCTGTGAAAGATGAAGTTTCTATTTTGTTTGCGACGATCGCGTTGACGTTGATGTCCATCGTTGGAATAACATCGTTGCCGTCAGTCAATGCACGCATGAGTTGGAAGGAATGGGATTTCATCCAACGTGGAGTTGGGTTTGCAACTCTAATCTTCGCCTTCCTGCATGTTTTAGTCTACGTTCACAAACTGTACGATCCCGACTATGAGTTTGCCTGGAAGCCATACTGGAAGTACAACATGCCACCTGGAGCCTTTTTAATGCCGATGCTACCAGGACTGGTGATATTTTTGAAATTCGTCTTACTTTCACCAGGCCTTGTTTGCTACCTGAATAACATCCGAAGTGGGAAGGTCGATAGGAGGCTTCGCAAATAAGAGGTCTTAGTCGTCTCTAATAGATGCCGGATTTTGAATAAATGAGAACCTTTAGATTTTTCGTCTGGTAAGCAGCACCTCAATGCGAGCAAAGGGCTTTGGATATTAGATGAAAGTCTTGTATAGCCTATACTGACAGTGTAAAATGTTAGAATATAAAGCCATTTATGTCTGGTACCTTGAAGTGAAAATTCGTCTCCTTTCCTCTAGCTACGGATCAAACACACACACACATACGTACACATACACACAATACACACACAAAACATAAAAGCATAACTACACATATCTTCATGTTGGAAAATTTCAAAAAGAGGTGACACAAAGTTTACTAGACATGTTCAAAGTAAATAAATCGCGTGTTTACAGGACAGCAGACGTGTCACCGGTCCTCGTGAGCCTCTGGTACTTCTCCAAGAAGCTCAGCATCTACCGCCGGTGTTGCTGGTTCATGACAGACATGTTCCTTTGATAAAAGTGACTTAACTGAACCTGCAGCAAGCACATTCGCAGCATCTGCTTTAGCGCATTGGTGATGCTTCAAGAAATAAAATGCACGAGATGAGTCGCAAATGCCAGAGAATCTTTTCATGTCTCAACCCTACCTTACCATATGTATGTAGGTATGTATGTATGTATGTATGTATGTATGTATGTATGTATGTATGTATGTATGTATGTATGTATGT
>QQSS02192181.1:0-13018 GCA_003687565.2 Craspedacusta sowerbii
ATATATATATATACGTAATGTGAGACCTACATTTACAAATGTAGTTCAAAACATGCCTGCATGCTAAGAATACCTTGGCAAATAAGATGTTAAGTGGATGAGGATGAGCTCATAAAACTTTCATGAGTGGTTTTGTGCTCCATCTATTGCGACCTCAAGTCCTTTAGTGCATGGCATTCCTAGGTTTTAATAAGATTGATAGGGTCTTGCATGATCAAGGTACATGCTTACTGTGTTCTAGTGCACCTTTATTACACAAACTTTCTTTCAGTAATTTTGAGTCTACAAGGATAAGCCAAATTTGATGCCATCAAGAGTGAGTAAATGACTTTACCAGTGATTTTAGAAGTTCTTTCCTGCTTAGTAACTTATTGGGAGGCTGATAGAAATGGTGCTGTAAAGCCAGCCTAGTTCTTATTTAGTCTTTCTTTCATGTTAACTGAAAAGCTGAACCAAGATTAGAGGCAATTTTATTGGGCATCAGCTGCTTTGGTTATGTTTGAGTGTGCATGTTTTTACTTTTTGGATATTATGGCTGACGTGTAGTTGTCATTTTTTGATGCAGAGTAGGGTGTTCCCATCCGTAATCTCAGATTTTTTGTAAGTCTCTAAAAAATTTATTGTTTGGGACCGAATGCACATTATACAAGGTATTAACTGTCAGTTAATTTATATAAGTCTGTACGTATGCTTGTCAGGAAAATTTCCTTTTTGCTACGCAATAAAATTTATGAGAATTTAAAAACTGTTCTTGGTTGTGCCAATACAAACAATTGCACTCGCCTGTAATGCTGTTGGTTGCTATGTCAGGCTGGGTGTCTGGTTACCATGTACTCTAGACCATGGTCTTCTGTGATTTAGTTTCATTGTTCTGGGGAACTTTTGAAATTTTCAATTTACATATCGTACCAGATCCGATCCACTGAGGCCGAGTCAGGAACTGAACTCTGATCCAATGATACTATACAGGACGCATTCAGCAAGTTCTTTTGGTCAGTGCAGCTAATAATTGGGCAAAGTTCTAAACTTCTGTCTTCATTCACGTGTCAATTTTTCTTTCATCTACTGTCATATTGATGAGAACAAGAGTTTGATAGAAAGCATGGACAAACCTGTTAAACTTAACAACTCGAATTCCAACAGAAGCCAGAAACATGTTGGTGAACTGCTCTCTGATTGGCTGAGTCTCAAGAATATCAATCTATGTTTAGCAGCAAATCTGTATGAGCTGCAGGACTGTCTGAATGACTTTTTTTTATCATTGCCCATCAGGATGCCAGGTCTTGCGTGAAGACTAAGGAAGACTGAAAATTTCTACGTACTCACCATGAGAAAGGGCGCAGAGGTAAAATGGGTGGTGTATAGCAAGCAATGAAGCGGATAAAAGTAGCTGAAAAGTAATCATTCAACAAGAACAACAGCATCTGTAACAATATCAGTTGTAACTGCTACTTCGTTGCATGAGAATTCGTCACAGCCTTCAGATGCAGAGCTTGAAGCTAGTCCATGTAATCGGAAATCTTGCAAGGCACAGGCAGCATAGGGCAATGGGATATTGTGACATCTTAAAAAACTGCTGCTGTTGATGGATGTCTAACAAAACTTCTGCAAGTATTTTCTGCAATGGCATCTACAGGACTGCTGAAGAAAGATGTTGAAGAGGTCATTTATAGTGCCAGCGCTATTAGGTGATCCTCAATGAAGCATCACAAGCTTTTCAGCTCGCATGTCAAATGAATACGCGATCAGGCAGTTACTCTAATCTTGCATTGGGTGTGGTAAGCTAATAGATGGCCTTACTAGTTCAGAACGATGTGAAGGCACTCAACTTCTGACTCGGAGCAGATGTAGTAAAATTCTTAAAAAACTTTTTAGCTGTCCCTAAGCTCCAAGATGGCACATTAGCTTCAATGACACAACCAGTCACATAAACTATTGACTGGGCTTTGTGAGACAAGGTTGATGCTCGCTGCATTGATGCAATGTCTTCTCATACTGGAACAAAAGGTGGTGTTATATTTGTTTAGAAGCAGAGCTTGGTCTACAGTTTATCAATTTTGCTGAACCCTGCCACATCTCAGAAATTATTCTTGAAAAGACCTTCAGTTTTTATGACGTCTCATGATTTTCTAACATGGAGTGGTTAGGTCAACTTCACGATTTTGGCACCATATTGACTAGAACTCATTTTTTACAGCAGTTGAAGATAACGCTATAGCTAGTATGATCACTGCTTGGAAGGATGATTTCATGAGTGTGCACAGTTTCAGCTGAAGAAAATTCAACCTCGTGACGGCGATCGTAATGGCTTGAATTTTCTATCATTTTCTTGGGTGCAAAACCTTAACGTGGAATGCGGTGTCGGTACTTGGTGCTATTTACCAGGCCTCCTTCGAGGCGTGGGCAATTTATTTTATAAAGATGTGGTTACTTTTGCAAGGAAATGCGATCCATTGCACCCGGGCGCCAGGTGTTTAGAGTTTGTAAGCCTTTCATAAGGTCAGAAAATATGGCATCTTCTGGAAGAAGTAAGTCTTTTCATCGCTAGCGTATTTCTGAAAAACTGGTTTTAAATTACAGGAGGAAACCATGCTCCAAAACAAGACCTTGCACTGCTGTGTGTTATGTGTAAGTACCCAACTCCCATTGCTGCCACTACAGCTTTTGCGCGCTACCTATGGTATCTCTCTAAAACTCTTTTGACTTTGATGGTGCTGTCACTATTGCGGCGAAGCAATCCGTTTTAGTGGCATTCCAAAAAGTAGAAGGGTCAGATGAACCTCTGACGAAATGAAGCCATTTTACCATCCGACTATTAAGAAACTTCACACCTTCAGGCTCTAACTATTTTTTATTTCCAAGATTCGTCGCATATCCGAGGAATTAGTGCAGGTCAATCCCAGTGAGTTGGAAGCCCAACCAACGGAGCAAACAATCACATTTAGTCGATGACTCTTATTGGCTGAACGTAGACCTGCGTTTGTTTAAGAGTTCCCCTCGAGTTTGCCACGCAATGAAGAACAGAAGCAATGTCTGCTTTAATCGCCGAGGACATTAGAAAAAAGGCTTCTGCGCCATTCTTCAGTGCTTGAACCAAAGTTACATTCCATGATTTAAGCAATGTAAACAACAGAACTAAGATGACTATTGGATATTAATTTTGATCATTTTGATTTTGAGTATTAACAATGTTTCAGATAATTTCTCTACAATGGCGTGAGGTCTGTTCTTAGGAGCTGGCTTTTGTACTCCCGATGATAGGTTTCACGACTATTAAGACGTTTGAAAGCGTTAATGAAGTTACAGAATATAGCTATTTTTAGCCAAGTTACTATAACAGCTTGTTCATAAGAAGCATCACGCAACGGAACATTTCATTCATTTTGTCTTTCTTTCTTGTTATGAGTGGATTTGTGGTGTGTGGGTAACTTTAAGTGCTTGGCATGTGTTCCAGATGCTTTTTATCGTAGTAAAGTTGTTGTTTTTTTGTGGGGAGGGGGTATTCTATTATTAGTTGTTCCTTTCGTCATTGCTGCTTGGTATGAATTTATTTTCCCATAAAAGAAGTTTTATGTTTAATAAAGATTTGCTTTCTTCAAAGTGTCTTCACTACGAGAATGTTTTTAAGAACGACCTTAAGAAACTTCCGTCAAAGAACTACCAAAATTTTTGTGTGGGAAAATGTGCAGGTTCGAGTTGAACGGTTGCTGAGACTGAACCACCGTAGGACTTGTGCACGTTGTAGAAGATAGATGAGACGCTTGTTGTAGAATGCTTGTTGTTCACCATCCGTCACTTTCGATCTTACCATATTTACTAACTCGTGCCGGTTATATAGTCAATAAAGAAACAAACCAATTAACCCACATGAATTACACTAGAATTATGTACACTTACAAATAATAGCTCAGCAGCAGAAACACAAACAGAAAGTACACATACGAAACTGATTAATAATTAAGACAGAAAGTAACGCTAATTGAGCTACTTTCAGAAGGAAGTTCTTTGATGGAAGTTTCTTAAGGTCGTTCTTGACAGATTTATCTGTTGTGTGCTTCTAGTTTTGAAAGCTTAGGTTGGTGTTCTTAACCTTATTCAACGTGTTATAGTGGTTAGATGGCGCAGTATAAAAAATCAGTAAATGAGGACGAACTTAGTGTTAAGCCAGTGCAGATCGACGATCACTCTGGCAGGTACAACAGGAGGAAGTTTATCCTGCTCATAGCAGCTGGAGTCATCAGCCTGATCTTGGCTTTTGTTATTGGCTACTTGGTTCGCCGGGGCGCCTATAAAACTGTCTGCCAACCTCCTAGAAGCGATATCCTTACATTCGCCAGTGTCTCAGAACGAGAAGCGAGTCATCAAGCAATGGTGGAATCTCTTAAATCTGAAAACATTAGAGAAAACTCGAGGTAAGTTTAGTGCAACTTGAATATTTGATTTAGATTTACTAAGCAAATGCGATGGCTGCTAGTGGTGCTACTTAGTATGTAGTTAAACCCTTCTGTTTTCCAGCTTCGTTAATAGTTATAGTACTTTCTGAAAATCCGCAACAATTGCTTGTGCGCTCTTT
This sequence comes from Craspedacusta sowerbii, assembly GCA_003687565.2. Taxonomy (NCBI): domain Eukaryota; kingdom Metazoa; phylum Cnidaria; class Hydrozoa; order Limnomedusae; family Olindiidae; genus Craspedacusta; species Craspedacusta sowerbii. The sequence continues at coordinate 4,574 of QQSS02192181.1, forward strand.
GTGTATCTGTTAATGTAATTAAAGTTAACTCTTTTATACATATTTACTGTCCTGACGGTCATAAATCCTCACCAGCTTTCTCGTAACGATGACTGGGCAACGGACTTTTTCCGGCCAATGGTGGGGTTGCACGTCTGCCGAACGGGCGTAAAACGATTGGTATAAATCTGTATGGTCAGACAAACGACTAAGATTTCGATCCATGCTATCGCATCCGGAGCAGCCGATGCGTCGGTGCTGGAACTGTCTCGACACCAGGGTGCCGACGATAAGAGTGCGACTGGCCTTGAGAAGCGATCTAGCTGAAAGTTAGTCACAACCAAAACCTCAGTTAAACTAGCAACATGGAACATTCGAACCGGCCAAGGTTTGGAGAAAAGAGAACAATTAGTTGCAGAACTGAACAGATACGTCATCAACATTACCGTCCTGACTGAATTGTCGGCTCCTGGCCCGGGCCAAACGCCGTAGATTGGATGGAACTCTTTATGTGCTTAGGTCCTCTCTGCAATGCATATTTGATTTAACAAGAAAATGCTTTTGAAGCATTTTAATGTATGTAAGTCGATGGAATCAAATCGCCAATCGTGTCACGTAGGAGTGATGCAGTGCTAAATCCTGCACCTTTAGAACGGTCTGTAATGGGAAACTTGATATTTGTCAAACCAGAAAACTGCGAAAGTTGAGCGTGGACGGCTAAAGGAAGAAATGCTGGCAGCCATTAAATAGTCAATAATTCTAATAAGGAAAGACCATCTGTCCTTGTGACAATACTATGTTTTCTTCGGACATGATTTTGTTTGTTTGCGTGCGAGTCCCACGTCTGTCAGTGCACATTGTTTTCTCAGTTTTCCTCTCAGCCAAGTGACTTACAGGCATTTTGGCAAGTGCAATTACCTACATCCGAAAGATGGTAAAGGGAAATCTGAATAGACAAAAGCTGCCGTTAACCAGCATAAAATCTTTCTTCTAGATTCTTCTCCTCTAAGCCACACGTTGCTACATTTTCTCGCAACAATGACCTAGCTGACGAAGTAGTCAAGCGATTCCAAAGTTATGGCTTTCTCACTGACACGCATGCGTACACGGTGTTGGTATCACTGCTACCGTCAGATAAGAGAAATTATGCTTACGTAATTGACGCGTTTGATGGCTCGGAAATATTCAAGTCGCAGGGAGTCGAGGACATTCTTATACCTGAGGAGAATGACACAAGTGTTATTCCTCCCTTCAACGCATATGGGATGAATGGAACGGCTGTGGTAGGATGGCGTGTGTTCGTGATTTTTATGGTGTTGAATGCGCGTTTGTAATCCGAATGTTATCTAATTTGTGTTTGAATGAATTTATAACATGTTTTTCAGTTATCATGTTGTAGTAGTTACTGGTGTATTTTCAGGTCCATTCGATGTGCGTGACGTATGTTCATTCTAAAGTTATCCTATTTCCATACTTGCCATGCTTACCCGACCGTAACATACTTATCTTTGTATCGTATGCCCATCGGCCTTGTTATGGTTTAACTTTCAGGGAGAACCTTTGTATGTCCATTATGGTCGACCAGCCGATTATGAAGAGTTGAAGAAGACTTACGGGATACAAAATTGCTCTGGGAAAGTTGTTATTGCTAGGCATGGCGGTCTGTCGCGTGCCTCCAAGGTTTGAACCCGTTTTGTTTTTATGTCCTCATGGTAATGCGTGTGTATGCGAGGTAATCGTTCGTACTGCTGCATTCAACTTATCATGCCTGCGCGTGCTTGGCTCTGCTAAGACAGGTTTTCAAAATTTTTGTCTTGCCTGCTTATGATTGTTTACTGTCGTCTGGCGGCTTGCTACACAGTAAGTTTACTGTCGCGTCTCCAGTTTTTTTTTTTTTTTTTTTGTCCTAATTATAAACCAATTTTGGATGGGACGTTTAAGGTCCAGCGCAAGCAGAGTTTAAGTGGATTTTCTCCCAAAACTTTGTTTTGTTGATGAGTTAACATTTATCTACCAAGAACAAGTCCTCTCTTTGTAATGTGCGGGTTTTCTTGTACCCGTACGATGTCGTGAGCAAGACAGGCATACGCTACGCGAACGGGGAAGGCCACACGTTACCCCTGTTTACGAGGCATTTCTGTGCAAGCGTAGTTGTATGCCTATCTTTTTCATTTTGTGTAGTTCTAGTGAAGTCTGTGTACGAAGTATTTCATTGCAAGCGTAGTTGTTTGCCTGTCTTTTTCACTTTGTGTAGTTCTAATGAACTCTGGGTACGAAGTATTTCTGTGCAAGCGTACTTGTGTGCCTATCTTTTTCATTTTGTGTAGTTCTAGTGAAGTCTGTGTACGAATTATTTCTGTTCTAGCGTACTTGTATGCCTATCTTTTTCATTTTGTGTAGTTCTAGTGAAGTCTGTGTACGAAGTATTTCAGTGCAAGCGTAGTTGTATGACTGTCTTTTTCACTTTGTTTAGTTTTAATGAACTTAGCTTTGCGTTGGTCGCCTTAGTGAAGAATTGCAGTCGCCTGTGGGTTTGCTGTCAGTCTACCTTCAAAAACCAGTCTACCTTCAGTTTCTTTTGCCAGCCACCTTGTTTTTCATTGCTATCCCTGTTGAATGTCAATCACTTCTTCCATGTCATCGGTAGTAGTGTTGTTGTTTCTTCGAGTATATTCTGGCCCCACGGTCAGTGAAGTCGGTGTTTTCTTCACTGAGATGTCGGTCCGTTGGAAATTTTGCAGGCGTTGACGCGATTACCACTTAACGAGGATTTCGACGTTACTAACCTTCGACTTAACGACGGTTTCGACGTTACTAGATTATGACTCGACGACGATTACGACTTTCTAGATTACGATTTTGAAGACTCGATAGATATTACTTCTTTCCTACTACTACTTTGGGCAATTAATTGGTTCCGCGTAATTTAAGCAGACTAATGAACTCGGCGGACTTCCGGTTATGGTCCATGAGGAGCAAGTAGATTTTGCGTCTGGATGGGGTTGTGCAAAATTTCATTGCGACTCACTACTTTCCGTCGGCTTTGTCGTTGATGTTACTCGTTATTTCCGCTTGGATGTAGGTGTGGAGACAGTTCATCTACAGAAGTTGTGAAACGGGCTCTATCGACATTTCCTAAGCCGCTAGGATACTTACTGCAGTAGAACTAGGAAGTGGAGTCGAGCATGCGGTGGTCGTTACCTTGATTTGTCTAATGCTGACGAACGCAGACAGTTGATGTCGTGCTGTTGAGCTTGTCTGTACGTGGCGGCGAATCTAAGCAGACTCGCTTGCTGCGATGTTTTTTAGGCATTCGAAGCGGAGAACTGTGGCGCAGTAGCCCTTCTACTGTATAATGATCCAGCCGACTATGCTCCTGTAAATGGTGAGATATATCCTCGTGGTTACTATGCTCCTCCTGATGGGGTAGAGAGAGGGGCGGTGAAGCAAGAGCGAGGAGATCCTCTCACCCCAGGCTATGCAGCTAAAGGTTAGCGTTGTTGTCGCTTTCTTTTGTGCTCCTACTAGCTGAAGACCCTGCTTAGGCAGCGAGGCTAACAGTAATATCAATAATAATATAGATGATTTTAATATAAACGATAATATAGCTGATGTTCATACTTTGCTGACGTGCGCCTTGCGATAATATCCCAGAAGCAGGCCGACTGTCTCGAATCGCTTTGATTGTTTTGATTGTTTGCTTGTTGTTTTGATGGTTTCTTGTTGTTTTGATTGTTTGCTTGTTGTTTTGATTGATTGCTTGTTGTTTTGATTGTTTGCTTGTTGTTTTGATTGTTTGCTTGTTGTTTTGATGGTTTCTGGTTGTTTTGATTGTTTGCTTGTTGTTTTAATTTTTTGCTTGTTGTTTTGATTTTTTGCTTGTTGTTTTGATTGTTTGCTTGTTGTTTTGATTGTTTGCTTGTTGTTTTGATTGTTTGCTTGTTGTTTTGATTGTTTGCATATTGTTTTGATTGTTTGCTTGTTGTTTTGATTGTTTTTTTGTTGTTTTGATGGTTTCTGGTTGTTTTGATTGTTTTCTTTTTGTTTTGATTGTTTGCTTGTTGTATTGATTGATTGCTTGTTGTTTTGATTGTTTGCTTGTTGTTTTGATTGATTGCTTGTTGTTTTGATTGTTTGCTTGTTGTTTTGATTGCTTGCTTGTTGTTTTGATGGTTTCTTGTTGTTTTGATTGTTTGCTTGTTGTTTTGATTGTTTGGTTGTTGTTTTGATTGTTTGATTGTTGTTTTGATTGTTTGCTTGTTGTTTTGATTGATTGCTTGTTTTGATTGTTTGCTTGTTGTTTTGATGGTTTCTGGTTGTTTTGATTGTTTGCTTTGTTGTTTTGATTGTTTGCTTGTTGTTTTGATGGTTTCTTGTTTTTTTGATTGTTTGCTTGTTGTTTTGATTGTTTGCTTGTTGTTTTGATTGTTTGCTTGTTGTTTTAATTGTTTGCTTGTTGTTTTGATTTTTTGCTTGTTGTTTTGATTGTTTGCTGGTTGTTTTGATTGTTTGCTTGTTGTTTTGATTGTTTGCTTGTTCGAGAGAGCTTCGCGATCAGGCGCCGTGGTTACTAAGAGTTCATCTTGTTGCTGACTTTTATTTTATCTTTTTTGTGCACGCTATTCGCGTGTTTTTTGTTTATTTATATACTTATTTATTTTTATCATTGATATTATTATTATTGCTATTATTCAGACTAAACGAACAAGAATAGGAAAAAAAAAACGAAAAAGAAAAGCAAGCAGAGCCCACATCGCCAGAGTCACATCTTCGAAGTCGAGCTAAAACAGCTTCAAATTAATCGAGTCTGACTGTACGTTAAGTGAGTTGGTGAATTTATAGTGCCCTTAACCATTTTCTATAAGTCACAAAGGGGAACGCGATATAAAATGGATTTAAATCTTGCTGTTTCTTCGTTTAAATCCAGATTTCTTGCGCGTAAGTGCAAAAAAAGCGGCACGTGTTAAATTTAATGGAAAAATCGGGCTGTGACTGAAACTATAAATTGCGAATGCTTTAAACGAACTTAGGCAAAGATCAACGACGAGGACATCTATTTCGTTTGACAGACAAAATATTTTTGTAAAAGTCGGACAAAATATCGGTAGAAGTCAAAACTTTGACCGACAGTCGGAAAGACCAAAATAGCTACACATGCGCATTTTACGGCAAATATATATTTTCGCTTTTATTTACCTTGCCTTGTAGCATAGTATGTTGCCGATTACTTAGATTAGAAGCTGAAGGCTTAGCGGTGGATAATAACTTTGCGCCGCACGTTTTTTGATTCTTCTCTATCTCGGGGCATGCGCACAGCTCTCTCGCACGATGCGGAGGTGCTCGTTCGTTGTATATGCAAAATATCCTTCTTTATTCCTACGTCATTCGCAAGTGTCTCCTTACTTATTAAGTCGATTTTGCGTGAACAAAGCCGGCGTATTTAACGCCTGCAACTTAAAAGCTGTAGGTTGTGTGAATTATTTAAGAAGGGAATCTCTCACGCATGTCTGGCCCACTTACGTAAGTCTAGAAAAGCGTGAAAATGGGGTCGACGTTTTTTCATTCGCTGTGAAAGCCTGGCTCTGTTTATAAACGGTGTTGAGCAGGGCAGGTGACGTCACATTATAGGTTGCTTTTTTTAAAATTTAGCCTTCGGCGAGCACATTTGATTTCCAGTCGCTTCGTATGTATCGCTGAGGCCTGACCGATTGCGAGTTTGAGACGACTTCATCATGAACTCGACAGTATCAAATTTCTCTGCGGAGCTTCCAACTGACGCGTTGTACGTTCACTGTCGTCAGCACGATGTTTTGGCGACGTTTTCACCTTCTGCCGTTCGTTACTACATCGCTCTCATATGTGCGAGCATCTTAGGAGCGATAACGACGGTATTAGCGAACGCGATATTCATCGCAGCGATGATGATCCGTAGGCAAATTACAATTGGACAGAAAATGCTGATGATACTGTCAGCAGTTGATTTGACTCAGGGACTCTCAATCGCGCCTTTGAAGGCATGCTTCCACAGGTTGCAGCTGCATGGCGTCATCGACTGCTTGCTATTGGACGTCATTCTGCACACTGGCTTTGCGTTGGTCTGGACCGCAGTTGTAGCGATACTCCTTATTGCCATTGAACAATACCTGGCGCTTGCCTACTCGTACATGCACGAGAGAAGCGTCACCTTCTCGAGGTTGGTTTTTGCCCTCCTTCTTCCTGCATTAGTGAACGTTGTTTGTGGTTTGGTTCTGAATCTGCTACTAAAGGAGAAGGTGTACTGGGGACTTTACAAGGTCTGCTTAGGGGCTGGAGCAGGACTTCTTGGCATAGTCATTGTGATAATACAAGGCCGCGTTGTCTGCATTGCCATTAATACGAGGAAGGAAGTTGGCCGACACAATCCTGCCGAAGCGGTAGCCATCAGGAAAAGGGCCAAAGCAATGAAGACATCCTTGTTGATTATACTTGCTTTTACGATTGCCTACGCGCCGTTGGCAGTGTATACCGCGTATACGTTCATTAGCAAGGATGCGTCTTTGCTTCAAAGAACCTACGTCAAGCCAGTTGTCGAGCTAGTCGCGCTGTCCAACTCGGTGGTGAACCCGTTCGTTTACTATTGGCGAAGCCAGTTTATTCGCAAGGCTGTCAAGCAATTCCTTTGCAGACAGTCTTCTAGAGTGGTTGTGACGTATTAGCGACTTTTATAATCACATGGGTGTGTATTTCGTTGGATTTCATGCTTGGGCCTTGCTTTGTGCTACAGACGTTTTGGCCATCCCTTCTCGACTTGAGCATAGGCTTTCATTTCATTTTGCGAGGGATTATGGGAATAGTAGTCTCCAGGCATAGCGTGCAAATGGATATGTGCTGCGCCTGTTTCTTTTTAATTATTGTTATTAATATTAATCTTTAATGTTTAATTACACCTACGTACGGAGATGAGGCCAGACTCACCGCACAGTCGGGCAAAAGGTTTGCTTTTCGGAAACTCACGCCTTGAGCTCTTGGTAAGGGCATTGTATTCGATCACAACCTGTCAGCAGAAGCGAGACCGAGAGGGAACTGAAAAACTTTGTATAAAATTCGAAGAAGCCTGCTTTTTTATGCAAATATGGCGTGAATTTCTACACTAACCTTACCACTTGCAGCCTAATCTTGCATGCGTGCCTTGTGTTAAAGGCTTTACTTTTTTACGCACCTAGCTAAGATGCTATTTCTGTTGATTGTCCTCGAGGCGTCTAGCACTTCCCCTTGCTTACCCCGCTTTTAACGCCTTCTGTGGTCACACTCTGCATTAGCATGACTGCGAATCCTGAGAAGTTTTGACCCGCAGCCGATGTTAAACTGAAATCGCTAGAGTGGCTACTGAAACATGAAATCGCTACTGCCCAGATTTAAGAAACTATATCTGAAAACTGGTTTATGCACCAAGAACCAGTATAGACGCCAGAATTAAAGAAATTGTATCGGAAAACTGGTTTACGCACATGGAACCAATGTAGACCGCCGACTTAACTTTTACCAGAGCATAGGTATTAATCGATATCATTCCTCTGCTATTTAACTTGATTCAGTAATCGCCCTGTCAATTGCAGTCATTTTTTTCGCTCTAGCGCTTGAACTATTTCTACTCATTTAGATGTTTCAGAGTCGAAATTAGAAATTAGAAATTAGAAGATCGGATATCGGACGTTTTTCTGATTTCGATTTTCTCGGTTTAGTTAACTCTTCTATTTATGATCTAGATTATATTTTTCGTTTTGAGTTAAATGTTAATACCGAGCATTAATAAATGGAGAAAAAAAAAAGAATCCCTTTGCGTATGCTTATGAGGCGTGAACTCTCCAACTGATCGACTGTGGAAGTGCTGCCTGGGGTAGTGTTGACTACTTTCAACTAAGTTTTGGTTTCAAAATCTTTTGCGTATACCTAAGAGGCGTGAACTCTCCAACAAATTAAAAGTGTTAGTATTAGCATCAAACTTCCTGAACCAGCTTTACGCCATGAATTTCACCGAAAAAGAAAAATTAAAAGTGCGCGTATGATAATGGACGTGATAGAAGACTTCTACCCGGAATATGCAATATTTATACTCTTTTATTGAAGAAAAACACTCTAGTTAAAAAAATTGCACAGTTTCTAGTTAAAAATATTTTAACATAACAGTTTTTGTTTTTATTTTATTTTGCAGAATGCGATATTTTAAAATTGTACTTATTGACGCATAGTTAAGGTTTATACTAGTTAATCTAGAATAATTAATGTATAAAGTTAGTCTACTAGTTAGTCTAGCATAATTAATATGTATGTATGTGTATATATATATATATGTATATTTATATAGATATAGATATATAGATATAGATACAGATATAGATATAGATATTTATAGTTATGTATGTATGTATGTATGTATGTATGTATGTATGTATGTATGTATGTATGTATGTATGTATGTATGTATGT